>CAJJDO010000020.1:20836-115101 GCA_905183005.1 Paramecium pentaurelia | reverse complement strand
AATAATAATAATAATAATAAGTTGGAGGTGTTCCAACAAAAGTAATGGATGAATACATAAAGGAATCATTTTTAAATGCTTGTAAAATTGGAATTAATGATAAGTAATTACCTATAGAAGGTTAAGTATTTTATGAAAAGTTTATGCTTGCATTTAAGAAACCAGGAATTGAATTAGATTTAAAGAATTCATCTTATTAAAAGATAGGAAAGTAATTTTATATTTATATTTCATAGATTTTTATAGACAATGTAAAAGGATGGATTAATTGAATATAAAGAAATCAAAAAGGGAGGATAACCTTCAATAACTAAAATTGATAGATAAAATGAATAAATTAGTGATTGGGAACCAACTGTATTGAAAGCTGCAAAGAAAGGTGATGAAGAGAAGGAAGAAAAGAATTAAGTTGTTTAATATAAATAGAATATAGAAGTCATTGATCTTTTTTTACCAGTAGGTCCTTTGGTTAAAATATTTACTAAGGAAGGTGAAGAAAATTAAAAAGTAGAACCATTAACAAGAGAATAATATATATCTTAATTAAATTAATATATAAAGAAGAATTTGAAATAAGAAAAGAAAATGATAGTTTTAACAGAAGATTTGGTGAATGAATTAGGAATAAAAGAACATGAATCTGAAAGTGAAGATGAATAATAAGAAGATTAATAATAAGATAAGGAAAAAGAAAAAGAAAAAGAATAGAAAAGAAAATAACCATAAAATTAGATTTCTTTAGAAAAGCTACATAAGAGAATTGAAGAATTAATGTAAAAGAGTTATAAAATTAAAAATTTGAGATTAAATTAAAGTGAATTGAAATAAGGTGAATTTAAGGGATTGTAAATAATAGCTGAAAAATAACATAATTAATAAGTGAATAGAATAGTAGGTTTAGAGTAATTTGGATTTGATCATGCAGGAAAGGTTGAAGATATATATAGTTTTGCATTTGTGGTTAAATAAATGCAGGAAGCATTCCATTGTGGTATTGGTATTCATGATGGAGCTGGTAAAAATGCAGGAAAAGTATAATTTATATAATAATAAAAGGAAATCATTTTACAAAAAAATGTATTTGATTAATTGTCTGATTATTGTACAAATATATTGAAGATAGATAGTAAATATATTCATGAGTAAAATAAATTGGGTGGAAACAAGAAAAAGTAAGAAGGAATGACTAGATAGTGAAGTCATTAATTTATTTAAGTGAAGTCATCATAATATAATATAAATTTAATATTAAGTTCATCAATTATTATAAAATTATTCCATGTAATACAAAATACTATTATTGCTATTAGCAACAGCCTATTGTTTCAATTATCTTCCTTAAGTAGAAATTGATTTGAGTGCACCTCCAAGATAAAGATGGAAGGAATCAGTTAGAACAGTATTGAGTTTATATGGATATGATAATTCATTTGGACCAGTATTTCAGTTTCACAATGAAAATACATTCAGTATTTTGACTACTGAAGATTATACTACAATAGCAAATGCAATAAGAAAGAATTTCCCAGAATATTCATTAGAACTAGAAGGAATTGTTGAAGAATTCAATAGACCAGAAGTTACTTTTGAGTATATGGCTGCTTGGGCATACTTTCATGAAATAGGACACATTACAAGTGATATTACTGAATGCACAGGTGTTTTATTATCAATTGGTGATTAAATAATTCATGGCAGAAATATGGATTAATATCCAGGTTAAGCAAGAAATATAGTATTGCATTTGACAATTAAGAAAGATGGAAAATATTTAGGAGAATCAGTTGATTGGTATTGGTTTAAAGTTGGATTTGTTACATTATTGAAATACAATGTAGCATCACTTGAAGAGAATTGGAGATTTGGTGATCCTTTGAGTAAAGATCAATTATTAACATTTATTTAATAAGGAGTACCTTCATTGGCATGGGCATATAGAGATGTTTTAGTGAATGAAAAATTGAATACTTTTTAAAAGGTTGTATCATATCTTGAATAAAACCCAGTTGCATGTGCTCTATACAATATTATTGGAGGAACTGGTAAAGATTAGGGAGTTATTATTTCAAGAGATCCATTTGAAACTTATCCAACAATTTCATTAAGTAGTTTACCTTAAGGTTAAAATGGATACAAGTATTTGGTTTAGACAAATTATGATCATTGGTTACCAGATCCTGAAGATGATCAAAGAAGAACCATTGCAGAAAATTTGTTAGCAAAGATGCAAAATAATCTATTAAATGAATTTGGTGTATATGCTGTTATGGATACTTATCCTATTCACAATGAAGGAACTTTCTATACAGTGATCATGAATGCCAAATACAATAGATTAATAGCATTTGGATAACCAAGTATCACATTATCTGATGAATGAGATAATAATATAAAAATGATGAAGTCATCATAGATAATATTATAAAATTACTTATATTTAAAATGTCATTTATTATAATAATATGAAGCTTGCCATTATCTTTTTGATATTAGCTATAACTTATGCTTACACAATAGTTCCAACATTAGATATTGATTTAGATGGACCAGCTAAACAGAGATTCTAACCAGCAGTTTATTTAATATTAAATACATATGGATATGATGCTTCATTTGGTGCCTTTTTTTCATATCATAATGAAACTACCTTTAAACATTTAACTACTAAGGACTATGATGTTTTAGCTACCTCTGTAAGAACTCATTGGCCTTAATATGCTTAAGAACTTGAAGGAATTGTTGAAGCTTTTAATAGATCTGATGTAACATTTGAATATATGTCTGCTTGGGCTTATTTCCATGAAATTGGTCATTCTTTATCAGTCAATATAAAAGAATGCACTGCCATATTATTATAAACAAAGGAGGGTATAATTCATGGAAGAAACATGGATTAATCTCCAGACGCAGGCAGATTACTTGTTATTCATTTTAAATTCATAAAAAATGGTTAATACATTGGTGAAGCTGTTGATTAATATTGGTTTAAGACTGGTTTTGTAACTATGTTTAAATATGGAGTTGTTTCTTTATAAGAAAATTGGAGATATGGACATTATTTACCATTATTTATGTTATTAAAGAAAATAGCAACAGGAACAACATCATTAGGATGGACATTTAGACATGTAAATAAATTTAATATATATTTAGATTCTTGATTCTGATATTAATAATTTTGATGATGCCGTTACTTATTTAGAAAATGTGATTGTAGCCTGTTCACAATACAACATTGTAGCTGGTACTGGATACAATTAAGGTGCAATTATATCTAGAGATCCAATATCAAGTTATCCAACATTGTTTTTCAACAATACTGGATTAGGAAATAATTAATTTTAATATATGGTATAGACAAACTATGATCATTGGCATAAGGATCCAAAAGGTGATCAAAGAAGAACAATTGCAGAAAATTTATTAGCTAATTTAACAAGCACTATGCAAAATGAATTGGGAGTTTATAGTGTTATAAATACATATCCAATTCATAATGAAGGTACCTTTTATACAGCAATTATGAATGTTGCTACAGGGAGATTTAATTATTTTGGATAAGAAGGAATTACTCCTTATAATGATTTAGAGTGATTCTTTTTTAATAAATCATAATAAAATCAATATTCATTATTCTGGTGCTACTTATTTTTTGTTTATAATTTTTCTAGCTTGTTTTCTAAATTTTAATACATCTTTATATGCATTTATTTAAGTTGCAAAAGAAACAGGTTTAACTTCTAATATTGTTGGATCTTTTTTTTTGTATCTTTTGATAAATTCTGCTGGATATAAAAAATATTTTATATAAAGATTCATATTGCTCAAGAATTTAGGATGATATTTAGTTGATATTTATAAATTTGCTAAATTATTATGAGGTTAATAGAATTTAAAATCTTTCTTATTTTCGAAATTCTCTACTTCTTAAAACTTATTATTTAATTAATTATTAAGTTCCAATACTAATAAGTCTAATTTATTTTAATCTTGTAAAGTTAATGTATGACTTTTTCTTTGTATTCTTTATTAAATTAAATTTAAATTCTATTTTTAAACTACCATTGTCTATTATTTTGGTTGCATTCTTGGTTTTTCAATTTCTTTTGAAACTTTCAATTATTTTAATCTTTTTATAAAAGTAAAAGCTTATTGAAATTTTACTTTTACTTTCTTGGCCTTATCTTCTTCTTAATTAGTAGTACTTTAATTATTTTAATTATTGTCATTCACTTTTTTTAATGCTGATTTCATAAAATTTTATCTCATTGGACTGATAGCTGGTTTGATAGAATCAGATTATTAATTAGATAATTAAATTGAAGTTTCATTTTTTAATTCTGAATCTTAAGATTGTACTTTTTCATCAGAATTTTAATTATTTATGTGAAGTGAATTTTATTAATGAAAAATAGATAATTTAGGTTATTATTAAGTTTCAATTAAATATGAAGAAGTTCTTGGAATCATAGGGGAAATACTAGATTTTCTAGCTTATAATTTTTTCATTTGATTAATTTCTAATAATCTTGTAGTTCTAGTTTATCTTGGAAATTTTTATGAAGAATTAAGTGATGGTCTAGATAATTCTTAAACAACTTCATCTTTTTCATCATCGGAACTTGATGAATGTTATGGAGATCCTAAAGCACCATTATTATTATTGCTTGGACTCGTTTATCCATTTTCTAAATCCAAATCATAAATTTGAGTTTCTTACCAAAAATCATCTTAAATATATTCAGCTGTCTCTTTAACTACTTTGAAATCTAATAAAGCATTATTATATATAAAGCGATTTTCATATTTATTGATATGTTTTCTAATTGACCTCTCTCTAATTTATTCTTTAACAAAGTTATAAGATTTGATAATTCTTTCTTTATCTGGACAAAAATGAAGTAATGGACAATCTTTTGAACGATGTTCTCTTGATTAACAAACATAACAAGAAATATCTAAATTTTTAAGAGATTGTTTTGAGAAATTATATAATAAATCATCTCTAATTTAACAAAACTTTTCTCTATCTTCTTAAAATTCTTTTAGAATTCTTAAAAAAGCAGATCTAGGTAATATAAGTAATTTAGTAAATCCAACACTTTTATATACCTCTTTTTACTCTTATCCAGTTATAAATTCATATAATCCAAAAATACAACCAGGAGTCAATTTATGAAATGTAGTTCCAGGTTAGAAAATTTGATCAGATAATTGAACTTCAACTTCTCCTGATTCAATAAATGTAAGATAATTATTTTAATAAGCATCAGGTTCTGTAGAATAATCAATAATATTTTCTGGTTGGATTGAAACAGTTCTAATTTTTTTAACAAGAGCTTTCTTGAATTCATACGAAAAGTTTTTTTTAAAAAGAGAACAATTATTGAGTACAACTGAATTAGCTTCTACCATTAATTCTTCCCTTAATTATTCTGATAATTATTCTATAATAACTTATTCCTCATTTGATTATTGAGTATTTTCCATTTCCCAATAATAATTTAAATATTCTCTAATTTAAAATTGTAATTAAAAACTAATCTTTTTTTTAGTCATATATGTATTAATAATTCTTAATTTCTAGAGTTTCTATTCACTATATTTAGATATTTCATCAATAATAGCTCCAACAGTATTAACACTATAAGGCAATTGAATACTAAATATCATTATAAAGATAATGCAAATAGTATATTCTAGATTGGCTTAAATATAATGATATTATTACATTAAGGTGTTAAATCACCATATCCAACTGTAAACATAGTAACAGTACAAAAGTAAAAAGATCTTAAATATCTTTCAGCCCAATTATTATCTTCTAAATGATATTTATCTATCCAACTAGATCCTAGATATTTGAATCCATAATTGCCTACCTAATAATATATTTAATATCATACTCCATACCAAATACAAGTTGCAACATGTAATATAAAAATTAAAAATATTATCAATTTTACTAATTCTAAAATTGATGCAGTAACTTTTGTCAAATTTAATACTTCTTCACTTAATCTAATTAATTTAGTAATATTTTAATATTAACCAACAAATGTCAATAAACCAATTAATATATATTATTTTTCTTCTCTATAATCATCCCAATTTAAAAACATTAATACAAATAAGTATATTACTGATATTGCATCACAACCATATGCTTTACTTATTACATGATTAAATATTTTAGATCTTTCATTTACAATAAGTCCAAATTAATAATAGGCAGTATTGAAATTTAGAAGAATATCCAGCATCAATAGAATTGTCATAATAACTGTAAGTATAAATAATTAATGTGAGTATAAAAATTCTTGTTCAAATGTTATATCCATTGGAATTAATATTATAAAGTATAATCTAGATATTGATAAACAACTATCCCATAAAATCTTTTTTCTCTCTTCAGGCTAAAATATTCTGATATTTTAATCCCAATATTCAATTTTCTATTTAATTGTTTAACCAATTCTATTTAATATTTTTTCTATTTTCTAACTAAAAGAGGGTACCTTTGGTAGATTTAGATTTTTAATCATTCCCAAAGGTCTAAAATTAAACTATCTTTGACCAAATATTTTTGGATCATAACTAGAAGCAGAGTCATTCAAAACATCTAAATGATGCTTTTATAATCTACTGAAAAGATGCATAGAACGCATAAACCTATTAAAAAATCTTCTAATTTAAAAATATCTCATCATGTCTTCTCCAACAGTTGATTATGAATTTCGTAATTTTGAATAATTAGTTTAAAACGATGTCTATGTACCTACATGAGGTGTAGGTTTAACAATTAATATTTCATTTGTTTTACATCCTTCATAACTAGGTGACATTATTGGACTCATCATAAAACTAAGTTGTTAATCTTTAGAATTAGGTGGTGGCATTGCATCCTCATGTTTTCTTTTTAATTCTGGAACTGGAAAGCCATGTTCTGATAATGATTTTTGACTAAGGAAATCAGCATATTCATCTTTTGGAAAATCGTTGATGATGAAGTTATTAACTCCTAATTCAGTTTCTAAAGTCAGATGCATAAAGAAAATTAAAATGAAAGCAATTAATTAATATTATTCTTTACCATTTCAAAAACTATATATGATTATCACATTAATAGCCTTTTACTTAATTGAACTTGTCTATTAACATCTAAAATCAAAAAATCTTAATACCTTAAATTATTCATTATTAATTTCATTTTTATGAGCTATCATAAACCCATATTATTTATAATTTATGTTCAATAATCTATATGTACTTAAATTAATTCTGTTACAATTCTTTTCCTAATATATTTAGCTTATGAAGTGATTTCATCATAATTAATAAATATTTTCATCCATGAAGTCATTAATTGAAAAATTAGATCAAAGATGCAATCATTATGATAAAGATCTTGAAGATTAGGATATATTTGCTATTTTTATTTCAAATTAGCAGTCTCATCTTAATTTTATACAATAAACAAAAGTCCCCAAATTTTAATGTTAAAACACAATTGAAAAAGGTGAAATTGTCTTTCAATGTTTTACATGTTCAAAAAATATATAAAATATGATATGTCAAGAATGTTTTGATTTTGAAAAACATAAAGGTATCAAACACAATTTTATTTAGGCCATCAATTTTTTCCAACTACCATTTAAGGTATATGTGATTGTGGTAATACTGATATATTTAAAGAATGTCTTTGTAGTATTCATAATTAAAAACATTAATCAGAAATTAATCAAAATTAAAAAATACCCTAAGATTTATGTTAAAATATTGAGTAATTTATTAGAGCTTTTGCAATTTTGTTTGAATAATATTCTATATAAATTTCAAAGTAAATACATTAATTTCCAACTACTTTGCTAGTACTTTATGACTTTAGTTTGAATTAAAATTTATCAAAACTAGAAAAGTTAATTGTTTCAAAATTTTAGATAAGCAATTACTATGAACTTATATGCAAAACTAGATTTTTATTTGAAATATTTTATCTTGGCATAGATTTTATAATTGATAATAATCCAACTTTATAAAATTTTGTTTCTTATTTATTTCAATTACCTTTTTAGCAAAACCCTTAATATTCAATCTTAGAATCCATTTTACAAAATTATGGATTTATTGAACCCCTTTTAGAATATTTTGAATTAAATTTTAATTTATCAGGATTAATTTTAAAGCTTTTTAAAAATTAGTTTAAACAATCGTTTATTTAATTATGTTTTAAGAAATTTCAATCTTTTACTTCTTATGTTAAAATCATAGTCACTCCTAATAGTGATATTATTCAACATTCAATAAAATAAATCGAAAATTTGATGGGAGATGAAGAATATATCTCTGATAATGATGGCATTGTTTAAGGTTTAATTAAATAAACTGAATAATATTTTCAAGCTTTATAAACTTCAAAATTAGTTAATGTAGATGTAAACAATTGCGAACTTCTAGAGTATCTTAGTTCGATTTAAGATATATCAATTTTGAATGAATATGTATTTGGAAATTATACTTATGAATTATTTAAAATGATTTAAAAACAATATTAATATCTTCATACACCAAATGAACAATGGATGAATCCTCCAACATAACCACTTGAATTTATGGATACTTAATTATAATAAAAAGAGTTAGGAGAACTTTGCATGATTCAATTTTAATAAATATTAGGAAAAGATTTTAATCTTTTTATGAATTAAAATGTTAATAAAAAAATTTTAAAAAATTATCAAATGAATGATCATATTATTACAACTTTGATAAATAGTTTAAGTGAAGCTTTTCCATCTGTATATTAATCTTATAAAGGAGATTATTCATTTAGAGTGATTGATAAAGAGAATATGTTGGTTTATATTGATTTTTAAGGATATGCTCTTGATATTATAAACTTAACAATATAGAATTTTTTTTCATCAAAATTAAGTACAAAATAATTTTAAACAAATTTTATTAATTTATTGATAGTTAAATGTTATAATTTTATCAAACTTAAAAGAAACATATTTCCATCATTGGATCAAGAGATTAAATAATTTTATGATTAATAATTAAATAAAATGAATTAAACAAATGATTAAAAGAGTTTTTTATTAAAATCAATGTGTATACATCTTTTTAAAAATGCATCATTATTGGATAAAATGTTTATCATATTTTTATATGTACATTTTTGTTAAAAAGAATATAAAAATCCTGCTGATTTTAGATCATATTTATCAGATTTATTAGAAGAACCTATAGAAATTATTAAAAATAATCTATAAAAAATTTTGTAAAGATGCATTTAAACTTTTACAACAATTTACTATACTGAAGATCCAGACGTTATCTAAGATTATTTTGGAATTAGTTCAACCAAGATTTGTTTTAAATCTGAATCAATTGACACAGCATTTGGTAAATTGTATCTTTTTCTATTTGATTCCATAGGACTTTCAGATATTTATTAAGCATTTCAAGTTATTTAGGTTCCAACAATAGGATAGACTTGTGAAATAACTTAGTATTTATTATTATCTAATTTAGTGAATATTTTATGAGAATGATGACTTCAGATTTAGATGTATTTAATATATGCATTACCTATTTTGAAAAAGATGATAATTTACCAAACATTCTACAATAGGCTTTACAGAAACTAATATAAAACATTTTAGCTAGTTCTTCTTATTATTTATATTCTACAATAATGATTAAATTTTAAACAATGGGAATATCAATATCATCAAATTTAGAAAAACACATCTTAAAATTTTGTTATTTTGATACTTCTGTGAATAAATTGACCTTAAAAAAAGAATATAAATAGATTTATGATCCTAATTTATTTATTTTAGATCAAGAACTTAGATAATTGTTATTACAATTACTATAGAGTAAATTGATGACTTAAAGAGTGCTTACTTTTGGTAATGGCCTTGAATATGACATCTAATAATTTAATTAACCAGATTATCATTATCTTAGAAAAAATATACTTTAAGTTATGTGTTCTATTCCTTCTATATTCTAAAGTTTTAATTTGATAAGTTAAGGGTTTATTTAAACATAAATTTTCATTTAATTTATTTACTATTAACTTATTTGTGCAAATTACTTCTATAAAAATGATCTTTAAATTTAAACACAAAATATTTTAAATTAATTATAAAACTTAAGAGACAATCAAAAACTTTAGGAATATTAAGTTGATTTTGAACTTTTAATTTTATTAATGTAGAAATAATCATTTAATGGTGATATTCCTAATCTTTCTCCTTCTAATATATTTTTATAAAAAGCTAAGGCATCTAAATCTCATTATAGACTCAAATATGATAAAATGAAATCCTCAAAATTTATATAGAACTTGATGAATTAGCATTTGTTAAATGATGTAAAATAATAAAAATGTGATTTTTGTTAATTAGAACTTCAATCTAATAAAGTTATGTTAATATTCTTATCAAATAGAATACCTGCAAATAATTATTCAATAATACCATAAATAATTGAATAAGCATCAAATAATTCAATTTATTCTCCAGCAATCTCAATTGAAAATTGTATTCATAAATATCATGATAATTGTTTTTAATAGTTTTTCGGAGATTTGTTCCAAAAAAAATCTTCAAATCTTCCAGAATGGCAAAAATACAATTGTCCAATATGTTTAAAATGCTTTAATATTTAAATGCCTATGGATGAAAATATGAATAATTAATAATTACAATCTTTTAATCAATATTTATTATAAGTAGTCAAACAATTACACAAGAATTAAGCAATTTACCAATAATATCAAAATAATGAATTATTAATTTTAGTAGAAATATACCTAGAGTTAATTATTAATTTAATTTAAAATTTATTTATAAATGTTAAAGAGTTTTAGCAATTAGATTAACATTTAATATTGAAGCAATTAATAAATTTTTTAAGTTTAACAATAGAAAATTATAAAATTTGTGGATGGACACATAATTTAAATTATAATTTTTAATCTGGCAAGTCAATTTTAATATTTTTATTAAATGCTATAGATAAACATATAATTAAAGCATAAAATTCAGATATATTAAAAGCTGAGATATTAAAATTAGCAACCAAATTTTATCATAATTATTCATAAGAAATGGAAATATTATGTTAATGCTTTGGAATATAATTAAATTTAAAAGAGGAATCAAAAAAGAATAAGGATTATTAATTATAATTAAAGGATGAATTTGCTGAATATTATATGAAATTGTAAATCCATATAAGAAATTAGATAATTAATATTTTGGGTCAAAATTTTTAATAATTTCATGATAAATACTTTTCAAAATTATGTCATTATTGTAAATCATATAATAAGCAATTTTCTAAAAGTGAAGATATTCTCGTTTGTATCTTATGTTCAAAAGTATTTTGCCTGAAAAATTGCTCAAATTAAGGATATGGTAATTTAAATATGCATGCATAATAGGAACACGATTCATAATCAATATATGTTAGTTTGATAAACGGAAAATTAACTTATGTTTCAGTTCCTCATTCAAATTATTCATAAAGGATATTGTATATAAATCAAAGGCATGGAAATCCAATAAGAAATGAAAGTTATAATCTTCTTAATGAAAATTGGAAAGATTTTGTGATCGACTAAAATAAGGTTAAGGAAATAGCTGATATTATTATTAAGAATACTTTATAAATAGGATTTACAATGTTGCAAACTAATATTAGTTATTTCCATTATTCAGGAGAATTATGAGTTAAATTAAAAAATAAAATTATTTACAATTTTATGTCTATTAATTTTAAAAAATATAAAATATAAAATGTTAAAACTTAAGAGTTAAATTTTCAAATGAAAACTTCGGGAGTATTATTAATACTATGGTTATAAATTATAAAGATAATTGTTGTATTTATATATAATAATAAAAATATTAAAACCTTATGTCAACCAATCCAAATATGAGTGATATAAGATTTACGTAATAATCTCCTAATCGAAATTTTAATCCATTGAATTCTTCAATGTAATTTATACCAAGTGTTAATCTTGATATCTAATCTGATGAGTATATTTCACCAAGAAAGGATATTAGGAAAAAAGGAATTTTAAAGACATTTTATTATTAGGTAATATGAGATTTGGATATAGGATGTTAAAAGAAAAAAGTTGATAGGTTGTAACATATATGTGAATCAAATGAATGAATAGTAATTATAACTATCTAAAAGAGGAAGTATATTTTATTGAAATAACAAAAGTGATCTGTAGAATATGTATGAATGAGGAAGAGACTTCAAGATTTATAATGCCTTGTATATGTAAAGGAAGTTTGTAGTATGTACATGAAGAGTGCTTAAAACTTTGGATCCTATAGAAAAATGGTATAAACGATGTATTTCAAGACAAAGTACTTTATTAAAATAGAAATTAGATTAAATGTGAATTATGTTCACAAAAGTTTAGTATGAGGATGCAATTGCATAATCACTTTGATAAATCTCGATTTTGGGATGTACCAAAAAACTAAAAGATATGTTGGCTTATTTAACTCTTCTTCATATTTGGTATAATCAGTACTATAGTTGGTAAAGCTTAATAATATATAGTATTATTTAACAAGTTTGGATTATCTAGCATAGGTATTGATGCGGTCATGACATTATTAATTGTGTTGTGTTTAATAATGATAGTTTAATTCATAGCTAGTGTGATTGAATTTCATTTAATAGAAATGATTGAGGAATGGACAATATGTAATTATCGACCAAGAAGAGAGACTAAATAGGGTAGTATATTTTAATTATAATCTTAAATGGGTTAAAGTATAAGTGGAAGTCCTATAGCTAAGAAAAAGACAGCTTAAATTCATCCAAATGGTCCAACTAGTTTATAGATAATTTAAGTTAGCTAATTAGCTACAAGTCCAAATATATCAGAATAATGAAAAATATTTTAATTATTTATTTTTTAATTGCATTTATCCTTAAAATTTCGTATTAATGAGTGATGATAGAAATTAGGCAACTACTCCAAATACAAATTTTTTAGTTTTAAATACTTCTGATCAAGGAATTAATGAAACTATTATATTGAAAACATAGAAATAAAGAAAAAAAATATTAAAGACAATTTACTCTAGAGTAACATTATGAATTAGACTAGAGGATTTGATTAGAAAGAAAATAGTTGGTTGTAGAATATATACAAATGACATACTTGAAACTATTTAATCAGAATTAAGTATTAATATCAAAAATTTAGAAAAAAATTGCAGAATATGCATTTAAGATGAAGAATCTTCAAATTTTATTTCACCATGTAAATGTAAAGGTTCTACTGAATTTGTACATGAAGAATGTTTAAAGATGTGGATTTTAGAATAATTTGGTGTAAATAAGATTTATAATAAAAATGTACTCATTATATATTTTTAGTTATATTGTGAAATTTGTAAACATAAATTAGAATATAAAGTAAATTTTGTTAATAGATTTGATATTTGTTAATTTTAGAATATAAAATTGACAACTAAATTTTGTTGGATAATTTAATTAGTTTTTATAGCACTTGGTATTTATGGTTCAATTTCAATTATCTCAAGATTTGGAATCAAATCATTATCAACTATATCTATTATAATAGTTATATGTTTAATACTTCTTGTGATAACTATTAATCTTTGTTTTAGTGTTTTATCAGCTCATAAAATAGAAATGATTGAGAATTGGTAATTTCATAATTATTAACCTTCAAATAAAGTGTTACATAGGAAAAGATAAATCCATAGTAAATTGTAAAGAAGGAATCAGATACATTGTCTTTGAGTATAGATTCTTTCAATATTTTGCTTAAAAATATATAATATTAAATAAATTATTAATTTATGTCGAAATAGTAATGGACTTTATTGACAACAGACACTTAAAAACTATAATTATTTGGTATGTAAGCTAAAGTCACAACAAATTATGGTGATGTATTTCAAGGACTCATATATTATTGTGATGAATCTATCATTATATTAAGTATAAATGAAATTGCAAATATTATAGAAAATGATGATGACTTTTTTTTAATTAATCAACAATCAATACAAGAATTACAAACCATTGATATTTAAGATCCTAAAGTATGCGTTCTACTAAGCATAGTAAACGTTATAAAATTTGTTGGCTATCGATTTGGCAGCTATGGCATAAGAAATGTTAAAAAAAGAAATGAAAGAACCCCATTAACAATTATTTGATCATTTATAAAAGTTATATAGAGATGTTGATTGGAAAGACTAAGAGATTATTATTCCATCTATTTCAATAAGAATTTCACCACCTTATAAATCAGGTAATAATTATAAGAGATTTTATTATTAGATAATATAACAGGAGAAAATAAATTGGGAGTTGATAGATTAAGGAAAATTGTAATGTATATAATAATGAACTTTTTATGTAGGTTGATAAATATGCCAAAAATTTTTGAATATAGTTAAACATTATATATATATATAAATATAATAATTTAAAATTGTAATTTTGTATTTTTTAATTCTATGAATAATCGAGAAGAAGAGAAGACCCATTAAATAGATGATACGTAAATTTATAATTATAGTAAGAGAAAATAATAATGATGAGAAATTGAGACAATAATACTTATAAGATTTATAAAGAAGAGTTAAAAAGTCAAGAAAACAACCAGATTGCTTTGAATGTTGTTTTGCATATTGGTTATTTGTTTTTTTAGGGTTTATGTTTACATAAGTGTTTTTAAAGAAAATTTATGAAACTCCTGAGGGTTGTAATTTCATTAGATCAATAATATTACTCTAATTAATTTAATTTTCTCTTTCTGCTTGTTGTAGATGCATTGATGGTTGTTGTATTTTAATACCTTGCAAAAATACTAGATGGTTTCATTTATCATTAAGTTTCCATGATCTCAATAATCGTATAAATTATAAAACATGCAAATGGGCCTTGATTATTTTAACAGTCACATGGCTGCTCAATTAAAGTTGTATTGTATTTTGGCCAATGTTTATTTTCCTCTTGATAATATGGATAATAATATTAGTATGGAAGTAAATGAAAGATGAATGATAGATATATTGAATAAAAATTTAAAACCAAAAAGAAGTAAAAACGATTTTTAATAATAATATAAATTATGATTAAGGCAATTCTCATCTGTGTCTTATTATTATCAGTAACAGCAGGACATGTAAGAAAAACACATAAAGCAGTTCATAATAAAAAAGCTAGAACCTTTAATAGTGCTTTCTTTGAATTTGAAAATTTAGGAGATAAAGATTATCATTTGAGTGCAAAAGAAGCTTGTAATTAATTAATTATCTATATTCTTTCTTAGAACATTGGGCACAAATTACAACAGAAAAAGAGACTTAAACTAAAAAACACACATCATTCACAGAAACTCATTCTGAGTATGTTCCAGGAATTGTTGGAGAAATAGTTGATCTTTCAAACAATGCTGGTGTTATTTCCTATACAGCCACAGATATTAATGGAAATATTCTTGAATCTGAAACAGGAAATGATTTGGCTAGTAAAATGAATGCAGCCTATCTTGAAATGACTTCCAAAATTTAGGATTCAACAGCATAAAATCAATGAGATTTATAACATATACAAAAACAATATAAAATTATTTATAATCTCTAGTATTCTTTGTATTATTTATATTACATAAACTCAAGTATCCTAATAAAATTCAAGTTTAAAATCTTTTTAATACATCTAAACTGTTATGTATAGTGAAATAAAATTATTAGTATGTTCATTATGGTACGACAAATAAAAATTTATTAGTATGAAAAAAATTAAAGCTTAAAAAATATATGGAATATAAATATATAGTAATAAATATCTAATTTAACTATTTATTCTTAATCTATAGATATGGTTATTTATATAATAAATTGAATAAGTTGAAAAACATGAAAGATTATTTATATTATTTTATTTACTTTATGAAATAGAGTGTTTTCTGGAAGAATAGTTTTTTAAATATTATTTATTATTAAAAGTGCAGTAAAAATTAGTGATCCTTGGTAATTTCGTTTACATGCAAATTGATATCCTTCTAAAACAGCTTGTTCTATTAAGATTTTTTATAGAAATTAGAAAAATGATGATTGTGACATTAATTAATACAAGAAAATGCTGAATATATATAATAATAAATTGATAATAAAATATTAAAGTGAAGAGAAACTGTCTTCTTATAGAAATTTAGTTGGTACTTGAAGATTGATTGAATAATTAAAACTACTAATTTAAATGGGGGGATTTCTGCCATGGGATTTTTAATGAGGATTCATTATATTAACAGAAATTTATATATATTAATTAATTATAATCCCTGATGAAGAATGGAAAAAACGAATTTTTCTTGTAATTATAAGGATTATGATAATACAATATTCATTATTATTTTTTATTTATGAATAATAAAACGCTGCTTATAGTGTTATTACTAGCTTGTACGCTAGGAGGTATGAGTTAATAGCTAAATTTAGCTTAACAATTCATTTAATTAGGAAGCAATCTAAAATTGCATAGTTTAAGTGAATTGCATCAATTGGAGACAAATTAATTAGAGTGTAGTCCAATGTTAGGAGAAGTGAGCACTTCTATTGATGCATGGTCAGAAATCTTAGAGAATTAAGACTAGCTCAGCACAGATTCGAATAATCTTTAGTAATTAAAGGTGGCATTATAAGATTTTCGTGGAAATGGTTATGATGATGCATAACCTGGTAATAAATATATTTTATAGTTCTAGTGTTGTTGCAATTCAGAAATTCATTCTCAGATATTATGAGTTAAATAAGTGCAGGACATTTATAAATTACACCATATTAAAGATGGAGAAAAGATAGTGCTATGGAATTATAAGGAGTAGTAAGTTTATTAGATACTGCTGAGAATGAAAAAGACTTAGAATAATGTTGTGACAAAATAGAAGAATTAATTAATAGATTAATGAAAGAGAGGGAATAAGTTAGAAATTAATGTTAAAAAGGACCTTAAGTAAAATTATTAAATATATATTTTAGATTACAATCAACATTATCAATTCTAAAGCTGATGAAGTTAGAGAAATTACTAAAGAATGTTCTGATGGCCAAGGAACCATTGTCAGAATTAAACCAAAAGATGATGATGGATAAGTAGTAATTCCAGCTAAACCTGATGGTCAATAATAAGGATAGGATGAAACCAAAAAACCTATCTAACCAACATAACCAGTCAGACCAAAACCAGATGACAGAGTTCCAGAAGAAGAAGATTAATAAGAATAAAGTGTTTCTGAACCAAGTAGTACAACTGATGAAGAAGATGATGAAGATTCATCAAACAAAAAGAAACCCGCTGATTTTACTAATCCAGACCCTGTTAATTAAAAAGATAGAGAAAGTTAGGAACCATTTACTGAATATGGTTATGGATATTGGGCTAAATTCTTGTTGGCATATCCAAAATTCTTACCTAATGGAAAAGATGCACCTTGGTATTTTGTTTCCAGATTGAGTGCCAATAAAAAAGATGAAAATATTAATATGGGAGATAGATTATTAGCTGTTTGGTTAGGTAAAGGATATTATCATTTCACAACTTGTGATTAACCAAAAAATTAACCTAATGTTGTTTAAAATGTTAATTATCCTGAAGATTTTGATGGTGTTTGGACATACATTTACTATTCATATAGTGTTGAAAAAAAGAAGGCTGTTGCTTTTGTCAAATTTGGAAATGATGATCTTAAAAAGGTTACTCATGAAGTATTAAATCCATCAACAAAATGGGTTAAATTCACTATTGGAGGTAAAGATTAAAATAGGTATCCTGGTTTCAATGGTTTGATCTAATAAGTCTATTTCAGTACTAAACCAGGTGTTTTCCTTGATTCTGAAGATGATGTTATTGGTAGATTGTAATAATAAAAGAAACAACCAAAAGATTTCTTACCTGAATTAATTACATATAAAGTAGTCTCAAATCCATAATAAAGAGATCCTGAAACTAAAGAAGTTCTTTCTATTGTTGGAACATCAAAAAATCCTAAATTCCCACATGAATATGCATTCAGTGGTTGGTTCAAATGGGAAGTACCTAAATAATAATAAGAATGGCATAACATCTTTAGAGTTCAAATTCAATAACCATCAACTGATAAATTCTTGGGAGATAGAACATTATCTGCTTGGGTTGGTAAATAAGATGGAGGTATTATTCACTTACCAACATATACATTCACTAATTTGGAAGGTGCTGGAAATCCTAATGTTATTAAGAACATACCACACTAAAATAGACATACTGAATGGTTCTTTGTTTATTTTGGATATTCAAGACCTTAAAAGAAAGCTGTTGCTTCAATTTAATGGAAATAATCAACTGATAAATAAGAATATGATAATATTAGACACTTCCAAGTTCCTAAGTTCTTCATTTATGTAGGAAAAGACAAATAATTCCCAGGATTCAATGGTAAAGTTGCATTAGTATCTTTCAATGTTGGAGAAGGATCATACAAACCAAATAATGATTTTACTGGAAGAGGAGATCCATTTAATTTTGAAAGTGGTAAAAAGAAATTGATTGGTGTTCAACCAGAAATTGATACTGAAGAAGATCCTGAAAAATAAAAGAAACCATATAAAGTAGTAGATGATGCAGATGCTGATGGTTTGATTAGACCAAGTTCAAGTGAAGAAAATAAACCAGTCATTGAAGAAACTTAAGAAGATGAAAATGAGTTTGTTGAATATGGTTATGGATATTGGATGAGATTCTTAACTGCTTATCCTGATAGATTATTAAATGGAAAGAATGCTCCATGGTATTTTGTTTCTAGATTAACTTCTAATATGAATTACAAAAATATTGAAATGGGTGACAGATTATTAGCTATTTGGTAAGGTTAAGGATATTATCATTTTACTACTTGTGATTAACCAAAGAATCAAGCTAATGTAATTCAAAATATCAATTATCCAAATGATATAGAAGGTTTATGGACCTATGTTTACTATTCATATAGTTCAGAAGCTAAAAAAGCTATTGCCTTCATTAAATATGCAGATTAAGAACCAAGAACAATCTTACACTCAGTTTAACATCCAGCTACAAAGAGAGTTAAATTCATTTTGGGTGGTATGGATAATAAATAATATCCTGGATTTAATGGTTTATTCAGTTAAGTTACTTTTTCTGCTAGACCAGGAGCATTTTTAGATACAATTGAAGACTTTTCAGATTAATTGAAAAGAACAATCATACCAAAATAAGATTTGGATTAATTCTATAATCATGAATTAATTTCTGATGTTGTTTCCAGAAAACCAAATGATATTCCAGATTATGATGAAATTGGAGGAGGACAAGAAATGTTCCCACATGAATATGCTGTTTCTGGATGGTTCAAATGGGAATAAACTTAATAATAAGTTTGGCACAATGTATTTAGAGTATAAATCAAAAAACCATCAACTGACAGATTCTTAGGAGATAGAACATTATCTTGTTGGATTGGTACTGCTTAAGGTGGAATCTTACATTTCCCAACATATACATACACTAATATGAATGGAGCAGGTAATCCAAATATGGTTAGCAACATTCAACATAAGAATAGAATTTTCGATTGGTTCTTTGTTTACTTTGGATATTCAAAGAATTAATAAAAAGCATTTGTTGGAGTTAGATTCGCTTCAGGTATTGAAACTTTAGAATATAACAATGTCAATCACTATTATGCACCTAAATTCTACACATTTGCTGGTAAAGACTTGCACTTCCCAGGATTGAATGGTAAATTGGCATATGTGAACTTTAATTTAGGAGATGGAACATTCAGAAAAACTCCAGATTTCAAACATCCAGATGATATCTTCGGATTATAAAAAGGTGAAATCAACATCCTCAAAAAACCAGATTAAAAGAAAGTATAACCAGAAGTCGATAAAGAAACTGGAGAAACTTAAATTCCAAATGGAGTATCTGACAATACACCTAAAGTCACAAAAGAATTCAAATCAGAATAACCACTAGGTGAATATGGTTATGGATTTTGGATGAGATTCTTAACTGCTTATCCAGTTAAATTACCTAATGGAAAGAATGCACCATGGTATTTCATTTCCAGATTGGCTAACAGACCTAATTATGATAATATTGCTATGGGAGATAGAACATTGGCTATATGGTAAGGATAAGGATATTATCATTTCACCACATGCAACTTACCAGGATAAGTTAATGTAATCAAGAATGTTAATTATCCAGCTGATATTGAAGGATTATGGACATATGTTTACTATTCATATAGTAAATAAGAGAAGAAGGCAGTTGCATTCATTCAATTTGGTGCTACAGATCCAATTGATGTTGTTCATTAAGTCACTCATCCAGATAATACATATGTTAAATTTATTTTGGGAGGTAAAGACAACAACAGATATCCTGCATTCAATGGTTAATTCTAATCAGTTGTTCATTCAGCTTCTCCAGGAGCATATATTGGATCAATAGACTAATTCAAGGCTTTCCTTAATAAACAACCAAATCCTTTAGCATCTAAAGTTCCTTTGACAACTACTACTTTAGTTGACAGTTAAATTACAAGAAATCCAGGAACACCAGGAAATACATAAACAGTTGAAGCCCCATTCCCTAAAGAATATGCATTTTCAGGTTGGTTCAAATGGGAATAACCTACACCTTAATAGGCATGGCATAATCTCTTCAGAGTCCAAATTAGTTAACCATCAACAGATAATAGTCATGGTGATAGAACTTTAGCAGGATGGGTTGGAAGTGGAGCAGGAGGTATCATTCATTTGACAACCTACTCATACAAGAATATGAATGGAGCTGGACCAAATAATCTACCTTAAAATATCAATCATAAAAATAGACATTTTGAATGGTTCTTTGTTTACATGGGCTATTCAAAGAATGATAAAGCTGCTTATTCTTATGTCAAATGGAGAGATAGCGAAGACAATTTAGAATTCAAAGATATTAATCATTATTTTGCTAAGAAATATTTTGTTTTCGTTGGTAAAGATGTTCAATTCCCAGGATTCAATGGAAGAATAGCATAAACATCTTTTAATCATGGAGAAGGATCATTTAGAAAAGGAAATGATTTCAAACATCCAACTGATGCATTCAGATTTGATAAAGGAAGTTAATTGGTACCAAAAGTTGATCCAACAAAACCTGTTGTTGATGATAAGACTGAATATGGAAGCAAATTCAATAATAATGCACCAAATGTTGATAAGACATTGTCATCAAATGATCTTTTGGTTGAATATGGTTATGGATTCTGGGCTAGATACTTAACAGCCTACCCAGCTAGATTAATTAATGGAAAGAATTAACCATGGTACTTTGTTGCTAGATTGACAACAAATGTTCAATATGATAATATTAGAATGGGAGATAGAGCTTTAGCTATCTGGTAAGGATAAGGATTCTATCATTATACAACATGTAATAAATAAAATGGAAATGTCAATGTCATTTAAAATATCAATTATCCAGCTGATATTGAAGGAGTTTGGACATATATCTACTATTCATACAGTGCAGAAAAGAAGAAAGCAGTAGGTTTCATTAAGTATGGAAATGAAGAAGTCAAGTCTATTACTCATTCAATAACACATCCAGAAACAAGATAAGTTAGATTTATTCTAGGTGGTATGGATAATAATAGATATCCAGCCTTTAATGGTATATTCACTAAAGTCTCATATTCTCATGAAAAAGGAGCATTTATTGATAGTTTAGATGTATTGAGACCTAGAATTGGAATTGTACCTGATGTTGATACACCAGCTGTTAACAAGAAACTGGTTGCAGGATAAATAGAAAGAGTTCCAACTGTTGCTCATATTGGTGAAACTGTTGGAGATGAATAAACTAAATTACCATAAGAATATGCTTTAAGTGGATGGTTCAGATGGGATAAATTATAAGGATAGTAAGTATGGCATAACATTTTCAGAGTTTCAATTAATTCACCATTCTCTGATAGATTTTTAGGAGATAGAACATTAGCTGTTTGGGTTGGTACTGTTTCCGGAGGTATTTTACATCACACTACCTATACATACAATAATATGAATGGAGCAGGAAATCCTAATGTTGTTCAAAATATATAACATAAAGATAGACATTAAGAATGGTTCTTTTTGTATTATGGATATTCCAAGAAAGATTCAAAGGCTTATGCCTATGTCAAATTCAAGGATAGTGAAGAAACATTAACATTCTAAAAAATTAATCACTATTTAGCTCCAAAATTCTTTGTTTATTTAGGCAAAGATCCAAATTTCTAAGGATTCAATGGCTAAATTGGATTTGTTAATTTCAACATTGGTAAAGGTAGTTTCAAGTCAGGAAATGATTTCACTGATGATACAGATAGATTTGGATTTTTAGATGGATCTAAAGCAATTGCTAAACCTGTTGAACCATCTAAACCAGAAGCAATTCCAGAAGCTGATAAATAAGTATTTGCAAGTGCTTCAAGTGTTGATTCACCAAAAGTTGACAAATAGACTGTTGCAGGTGATTAAAATCTTGTTGAATATGGTTATGGATATTGGTTGAGATACTTAACAAAATATCCTGAATAATTACCAAATGGAAAGAATTAACCATGGTACTTTGTATCCAGATTGACAACAAATGTTCAATATGATAATATTAGAATGGGAGATAGAGCTTTGGCTATCTGGTAAGGATAAGGATTCTATCACTTCACAACATGTGATTAAAAGAGTAACAATGCTAATGTGATTAAGAATGTCGATTATCCAAATGATATTGAAGGTGTTTGGACTTACATTTACTATTCCTATAGTACAAAAGAGAATAATGCAGTCGCATTTATTAAGTTTGGAGAAAGTGATTTCTAATAAGTGACTCATTAAGTCACCCACCCAGCTGCTAAATAAGTTAGATTCATTTTGGGAGGCACAGATGAAAAGAGATATCCAGCTTTTAATGGTCTTTTCACTAATGTTTATTTCAATAACAGAATTGGAGCCTACATTAATTCATAGCCTAATCTTAATAAGTTATTAGATACTTAAGGACCTAAACCAAGTATAAAATCAGTTGACTTAACTACTACCACTTTGATTGATAAGGAGGTATCCAGAACTCCAAAAGATGAACCAGTAGCAACTGAAGTAGAAGAAAAGAGATTGCCTCATCAATATGCATTTAGTGGTTGGTTCAGATGGGGTGCCATGTCATAAGAGCCTTGGCATAACATTTTCAGAGTTTAAATAAAGACACCTTCTACAGACAATGTCTTAGGAGACAGAACATTATCAGCATGGCTAGGAACAGCAGAAGGTGGCATAATTCATTTACCAACATATACTTACACTAATATGAATGGTGGTGGTAATTCAAATCTTTTCAAGAACATTTAACATAAAGGTAGAAATACTGAATGGCATTTCATTTACTTTGGATATTCAAAGGATTAAAACAAAGCTCAAGTCTATATTAAATGGACTTAATCAGAGGATACTCTTGAATACCCTGACACAAGACATTACTTTGCATCAAAATTCTATATCTTCACAGGAAGAGATAAACATTTCCCTGGTTTCAATGGTAATATTGCATAAGCCAAATTTAATATTGGTGAAGGATCATTTGTTGCTGACAAGAACTTCAACTTACCAAAAGATCCATTTTCATTTGGCAGTGGAGTTGATACCTACCATAAAGATTAACCTAAACCATAACCAGAAACCAAACCAGATTCTAAAGTTCTTGATAATTCAGAAGGACAAAAAGTACCAGCATTGAACAAAGAATTGAAAGATGACAAAGAATTAACAAGTTATGGATATGGATTTTGGATGAGATATTTAACAGTTTATCCAGAAAGATAAATAAATGGTAAGAATTAACCATGGTACTTTGTCTCAAGATTGACATGGAATGAAAAATATGATAATATTGGTATGGGAGACAGAACATTAGCTATATGGTAAGGAGTAGGATTCTATCACTTCACTACATGTAATATTGCAAATGGAAATACCAACCTTATCTAAAATATTAATTTCCCAAATGATATTGAAGGATTATGGACATATGTTTATTATTCATACAGCAGAGCCAATAAATAAGCAGTTGCATTCATTCAATATGGTAACGATGCTCCATAAACAGCTACCCATTCAACTTAACACAAAGATACTAAATATGTCAGATTTATTTTGGGAGGTAATGATGAAGGAAGATACCCTGGATTCAATGGTTAATTCACAGGAGTTTCAATTGATTAAACTTATATTGGTACAGTTGATGAATTCAAAGCATTTGTCTCAAAGATTGGAGTTCCATAAGTTGGATTGAAATAATTGACAACTGTTGGATTGGTTGATTAGATTAGTAGAAGTTCTGAAGCAGACATTACAAAAGAAGCCACTGTTGGAGGAGGTGATTAGAAATTCCCATAAGAATATGCAATTAGTGGTTGGTTCAAATGGAAACCAACAGCCTAGGCAACATGGCATAACATTTTCAGAGTTTAAATTAAGAAACCATCAACTGATAACTTCTTGGGAGATAGAACATTAACAATGTGGGTTGGTACTCCTGAAGGAGGTATTCTCCATTTCCCAACATATACATATGAAAATATGGTTGCTGGAGGAAATACTAATCTCTACAAAAACATTCAACACAAACAAAGACATCTTGAATGGTTCTATGTCTACTATGGATATTCTAGAACAGTTTCAAAGGCTTAAGTCTATGTCAAATGGGCATCTACTGATGATAGTCTTACTTATGACAATGTTAGACACTATTTGACTCCAGAATTTTATGTATTTGTTGGCAGAGATAAATAATATCCAGGACTTAGTGGTAAGATGGGTTATGTGAAATTCAATCTTGGAGATGGTTCATTCTTAAAAGATCCTAATTTCGATCATCCTTAAGATGCTTTTGGATTCAAATCAGGAGTAGATAATTTAGTTAAGAAACCTGCTGCTTAAATTGAACCAGGAACACCAATTACTGAAGAATTAACAAATGGTTTCGAATAAAAGAACCCTGTTGTTGATAAGGCTGCACCTGCTGAAAGAGATCTTGAAGAATATGGTTATGGATTTTGGTTCAGATTCTTACACAACTATCCAGTCAGATTACCAAATGGAAAGAATCAACCTTGGTATTTCGTTGCCAGATTGGCTAATTAAGAGAAATATGATAATATTAGAATGGGAGATAGAATGTTAGCTGTTTGGTAAGGATAAGGATATTATCATTTCACTACATGCAACAAAGTAGATAACAATCCAAATTACATTAAGAATATCAATTATCCTGAAGACATTGAAGGATTATGGACATATCTTTACTATTCATATAGTGATGATAAGAACAGAGCTGTTGGTCATATCAAATATGGAAATGATGACATACAATCAATTAAGCATGATGTTAACCATCCTGAAACTAAATATGTGAGATTCATATTGGGAGGTAATGATGAAGGAAGATACCCAGGATTCAATGGTGTGTTCTCACAAATCACATTTAGCACAAAAGAAGGAGCATTTATTGATACTGCTGATCTCTTGAAAGGATTCATTAGTAAATTAAATAAGCCTTCATCAGGATTCAATGATTTAGCAAATTACAAATTAGTTGAAGATAGTTTGACCAGAACTTCTGAGGATAAACCACTCGCAAAGGTTATAGGAAAGGAAACAGAAAGATTCCCAGCAGAATACTCATTCAGTGGATGGTTCAAATGGTAACCATTAGCTTAATCACCATGGCATAACATTTTCAGAGTTTAAATTAAAACACCTTCTACAGACAATGTCTTAGGAGATAGAACATTATCAGCATGGGTTGGAACAGGTGAAGGAGGTATCATCCATTTACCAACATACACTTACACTAATATGAATGGTGCAGGTAATGCTAATGTTTGGAAGAATATTTAACACAAGAACAGAATCACTAGTTGGTTCTTCCTCTACTTTGGATATTCAAAAGATTAATAATTAGCTTAAGCTTACATTAAATGGACAGATGGTGAAGATCAACTAGCATATGAGAAAACCAATCATTATTTGGCAACTTAATTCTATGTGTTTACAGGTAGAGATGATCATTTCCCAGGATTCAATGGAAAATTGGGTGAAGTTAATTTCAATATTGGTAAAGGTGCTTTCAGAAAACCAACTGATTATTCACATGAAAAAGATATATTCGGTTTCAAGAGTGGTACAGATAAATTCTTAAAAAAACCAAGTGATGAATTCAAGCCTACTGATGCTGATAAGAATATTCTTGAAAATGCTTCAAGTTAAGACAAACCAGTTGTAGATAAAGAAGCTAGTTCTGAAAAACCATTTGAATAATATGGTTATGGTTTCTGGATGAGATTCTTATCTAAATATCCAGAATAATTACCAAATGGAAAGAACTAACCATGGTACTTTGTATCCAGATTGGCTAATTAAGAAAAATACGATAATATTAGAATGGGAGATAGAACATTGGCTATCTGGTAAGGATAAGGATATTATCATTTCACAACATGCTCTTCTGCTACAAACAATCCCAACTTGATTCAAAATAATAACTATCCAGATGATATTGAAGGTTTGTGGACTTATGTTTATTACTCATATAGTTCAGAATAAAATAAGGCTATTGGTTTCATTAAATATGGTAATACAGATTTCTAAAGAATCGTTCATGAAACTACTCATTCTTTAACTAAATATTTGAGATTCATTGTTGGTGGTAATGATGCTAAAAGATACCCAGGATTTAATGGTTTATTCACATCAGTGACATTCTCTACTGAATCAGCCTTTGTTTCAGATGTAGATAAGTTGAATGCTTACTTACTCAAGAATTAAGCACCAAGCGTTATTGTTCCATTATAAACAACTGAATTATTGAAAGATCAAATTGCCAGAGATAAGGATGAAAAACCAAGTGCCGTATAATCAATAGGAAGCAATAACAAATTCCCATTAGAATATGCATTGAGTGGTTGGTTCAGATGGAAACCAACAGCATAAGCAGCATGGCATAATGTTTTCAGAGTCCAAATTAAAAAGACTCCAGTAACTGATAGTGTATTAGGAGATAGAACACTTACTTGTTGGGTTGGTACTGCTGAAGGAGGAATCTTACATTTCCCTACATACACTTATACTAATATGAATGGGGGAGGTAATAACAATTTCTTCAAAAACATTTAATACAAGAATAGAATTAATGAATGGTTCTATGTTTACTATGGATATTCTAAAGTTTAAGCTGCAACCTAGATTTATGTCAAATGGTTTGATTCTGAAGATAGCATGTCCTATGATAAAATAAATCATTATTTGACACCAGAATTCTAAGTTTGGGTTGGTAGAGATGAACCATTTGTTGGTTTCAATGGTAGAATTGCATATGTTAATTTCAATGCTGGTGATGGTGCTTATGTTAAAAATAATAAATTTGATCATCCATAAGACATCTTCAAATTCAATGTTGGATAAGCTAAATTATTTGAAAAATAAGAAGAAGTTAAACCAGGATAAGTTAATAAAGATTTATTAATTAGTCCAACAAGTCAAGATAAACCAGTAATTGATTAGAATGTTAAATAAGATAATAATTTAGAAGAGTATGGTTATGGTTTCTGGTTGAGATATTTAACAGCCTTCCCAGAAAGAATGCTTAGTGGTAAGAACTAACCATGGTACTTTGTTGCTAGATTAGCTAATCAAGAAAATTATGATAATGTAAGAATGGGTGATAGATTATTGGCCATTTGGTAAGGATAAGGATATTATCATTATACTACTTGCAATGCTGTTAATGGAAATGCTAATGTTATTTAAAATATCGATTATCCAGCTGATATTGAAGGTGTTTGGACATACATCTACTATTCATACAGTGAAGCTAAATCAAGAGCTGTTGGTTTTATCAAATATGGATCTGAAGATACAATCAAAGCAATCAGACATGACGTTACTCATCCAGATACAAAATATGTCAGATTCATTTTAGGAGGTACTGATGCTAAGAGATATCCTGGTTTCAATGGTATTTTCACTTAAGTCACATTTGATGCAGCTAAAGGAGTTTTCATTGACACTGCTGATTAATTGAAAGGATATATGAATAAATTAGAGAATCCAACAGTTGGTTAAGTTGATTTATAAACTTATAGATTGATTACAAATGAAATATTTAGAGAGAAGACTAATGATCCAAACTTTAATGCTATTGGAAAAGATAATGAAAGATTCCCATTAGAATACTCTATTAGTGGTTGGTTCAAATGGTAATAAGCTCCTTAAGATGCTTGGTAAAACATTTTCAGAGTTTCATTAAATGAAAAACCTGCTGATCAATTCTTGGGAGACAGAACATTATCAGCTTGGATTGGAACAGGTGAAGGAGGAATTATTCATATGCCAACATATACTTATGCTAATATGAATGGAGGTGGTAATGCAAATGTTTGGAAGAATATCTAACACAAAGATAGACATACTAAATGGTTCTTCATTTATTTCGGATATTCAAAGACATAAGCTAAGGCATATTCTTATATCAAATGGTAAACAGATGATGATTTCTTAAATTATGATAATACAAACCATTACTATGCACCAAACTTCTAAGTGTTCTTAGGAAGAGATAAATTCTTCACAGGTTGGAATGGTAAGATTGCATATGCTCAATTCAATTTGGGTAAAGGAGCATTTAGAAATGCTAAAGATTTCACTCATCCCAATGATGCTTTTGGTATTG
This sequence comes from Paramecium pentaurelia, assembly GCA_905183005.1. Taxonomy (NCBI): domain Eukaryota; phylum Ciliophora; class Oligohymenophorea; order Peniculida; family Parameciidae; genus Paramecium; species Paramecium pentaurelia. The sequence goes on along the minus strand of CAJJDO010000020.1, from coordinate 86,247 downwards.
GAGCTGGTATTGATAAATTAAAGAAGCCAGACACTGGATTTAAACCAGCTGATTCAGATCCTGCAATTAAGGAAAATGCATTCAATTAAGATAAACCAATACATGATAAGACTGCTACTTCAGAAAATCCATTTGATGAATATGGTTATGGATTTTGGATGAGATTCTTAACAGCATATCCTTAAAGATTAAACAATGGTAAGAATGAAGCTTGGTATTTCATTGCTAGATTAGCTAATTAAGAAAAATATGATAATATTAGAATGGGAGATAGAATGTTAGCTATGTGGTAAGGACAAGGATATTATCATTTCACAGCAGCTAATGTTTTGACTGGAAATCCAAATATGATTCAAAATGTTAATTATCCAGATGATATTGAAGGTTTGTGGACTTATGTTTACTATTCATACAGTGTAGAAGAGAATAAAGCATAAGGTTTTATTAAGTTTGGAGATGAGAACTTCAAATAGATCACACATTAAACAACTTAACCATTGACTAAATATTTGAGATTCATTGTTGGTGGTAATGATGATAAGAGATATCCAGGATTCAATGGTTTATTCACATCAATTACATTCTCATCATAAATAGGAGCTTATGTTGATAACATGGATGCTTTGAATAAATATGTTAATGCTAATCCATATCCTAAATTGGATACTACTCCATAGAATTATTTATTGATCAAAGATCCAATCAATAGAAAACCAGAAGATGAATTTTTCTTAAGAGAATTTGGAGAAGAGAAGTAAAGATTCCAAGTTGAATACTCAATCAGTGGATGGTATAAATGGATTGAAGGAACTCCAGCTAATCAATGGTAGAATTTATACAGAGTGTTATTAAAGAAAGAACCAACAGATACAGCAATATTGGGAGATAGAACATTAGCAGGTTGGATTGGATTTGGTAATATTCATTAGAGTACATACACTTATGTAAATATGAATGGAGCAGGAAATAATAATATTTGGAAATAGGCTGAACATAAAGATAGACATTTAAGATGGTTCTTTGTTTATCATGGATATTCAAGAAATGATAGATTATCATATGCTTATGTTTAATACAATAAGGGAGCAGAATCATTATCATGGGATAAGGTTAACCATTACTTCGTTCCAAGATTTTATGTATATGTAGGAAAAGATGGAATTAATGGATTCAATGGTTAAATTGGAGCAATTAATTTCAATATTGGAGCTGGTTCATTTAGAAAGGGAGAAGATTTCACTCATGATAAAGATTTCTTTGGATTTGGTGCACCATTTGTTTAGACTAAAGTGAAACCATTTGATATCAAAGATAGAGCAACAGATCTTTTAGTAAGTGCAGCCCCAACATAAGAGAAACCATCATATACTAAAGTATTGCCTGAGGATGAGGTAGCAAGTGCTGAAGAGTATGGTTATGGATTCTGGGCAAGATATTTGACTTAATATCCAACTCCATAAAGAACAGGAATGTAAGGTGAATGGACCTTTGTTTCAAGATTAACAAAGAATTAGAAATTGTAGGATGTTACTTTAGGAGATAGAACTTTGGCTATATTCTTGAATAGAAATAGTGCCTTCTACTTTGCTACTACAAATGCTGGTAATCCAAATGCATTTGTTAATTCAGCAGTGAGACCAGATTTTGAAGGTGTTTGGATTTACATTCATTTCAGTCATAATTTGGAGAAGAAATCAAGTGTTGCCTTCTTGAAATATGGTGAAGAAAAGCCCTTGAAATTCTAATAAGCAGCATCTCATGTACCACCATCATTCTTACAATTCTTTTTGGGAGGTAAGGACTTCTACAATTCATGGAATGGTCAATTCAGTGATGTTATGGTTTCAGCTAGCAAAGGTATCTTCATTGAAGATGAAGCTGCATTGAATAAACATTTATCAGGATTCAAGATGCCAGCTTAATTCAATTATGATTTGAAGACATTCGAAGTAATTCCTAAGGAATAACCCTATGATGCTAAATAAGAAATCAAAGAATAAATGTTCTAAGAAGATGTTGCTTTGAGACCAGAGTATGCTTGGTCAGGATGGTTCAAATGGGATAACACTCCTACAGGAAATTGGTTCTTATATGCTAGATTAAGTATATTCTAAGGACCAGAGAATTTGTAAGCTTTAGGAGATAGAACATTAGCAGCTTGGGCAGGAACAAATGTATTACAATTCTCAACATATAACTATAATAATTTAGTAGGAGGAGGAAATGCTGATAGTTGGAATAGATTAAACTTTGGATAAGAATTAGTTAGATGGCATTATATTTACTATGGATATTCTTTGATTGAGAAAGCAGCTTATTATAGAGTAGAGTTTAAAGGTAGAATGGAAGAATTCACTTTCAAAGATCACAAACACTATTATCCAAATAGATTCTCATTATAAGTTGGTAGAGATAAGTTCTCTGCACCATTTGTTGGTCTTGCAGCATATTTCAGATTGAATGTTGGTGAAGGTGCTTACAGAACAAGTGGATATGAGAAAGCTAAGAATGACATCTTTGCATACAATTTAGGTAAATAAGCTTATGTCAAACCATCACCCACATTTGATATAAATAAAGACTAAAATAAGGGAGTTTCTGATTCACCAGTTGATGGCAAAGATCCAGTATGGACAAAGAAATTGATTGGTTCAGATTTGGATGATATTAATGAATATGGTTATTCATTTTGGTTGAGACATATGGCCCATTATCCAGTTCAAATGCCAAGAGGATTAGCTGATAAAGTTTGGTCATTTGTTGCCAGATTAACTAAGAATCAATAATTATAAGATATTACTGTTGGAGATAGAGTCTTAGCTGTTTGGTTAAATTAAGGAAATTCATATCACTTTACTACATATAATTAAGGTAATCCAAATATGGTTTAGAATATCAATAATCCAACTGATATTGATGGTGTTTGGTATTATTTACACTTTGCTCATAATCTTGGAAGTAAATAATCAGTAGGTTTCTTACATAATGGAGAAAAATTAAATAAGGTTGTCTTTGCAGCTGAACACACTCCACCTACTTTCTTATAATTCTATTTGGGAGGATCATAACTTAATTATCCAGCATTCAATGGTCAATTTGCTAATGTATTTTTCTCAGTAGGTGATGGAATCTTTAAGAAGGATGAGGCTGAATTCAATGCATTCTTTACTGAACTCAAATCACCAGATACATTCAAAAGAACTCTTGTAACCAAGAATATTATTGATGCACCAAAAGAATTTGGAAAAGATAGTGCTAAAGATGAAAAAGTTTTTGATGAATATGCTTTGGTTGGAGAATACTCATGGTCGGGTTGGTTCAAATGGACTCCAACAGTATAATAAGCATGGCATTTAATGGTTAGAGTATCAACTCTTCAAGATTCTTAAGATTTAACATTCTTAGGAGATAGAACTTTGAGTGCATGGGTTGGATAAGGATATTTGACATTTGCTTGTTATCATGCTGCTAATGTCAATGCTGCAGGAAATCCTAATTAATATTAGAATATTAATTATGAGACAGATTATACAAAATGGCATTTCATTTTCTTTGGATATTCAAGATCATAAAGATTAGCATAAGCTAAAGTAGAATTTAAAGACAGAAATGCAGAAGTTCTTTTCAAAAATACATTCCAATACTTACCAAATAAATTCTCAGTTTATGCAGCTAAAGATAAAGTATATGCATCATATAGTGGTAATATTGCACATTTGAGATTTAATGGAGGTGATGGTGCTTTTGATCCTAAATCTTATGCTGATAATAAATAAGATATCTTCGGATACAATATTGGCAAAGATAATGTAAAAGAAAAAGAACCAGAAGTAGATCCAGTCAGATAATAAGAAGTATTAGATTCAGCATGGAATTAAGATAAACCAGTTTATTAGACTGAATTCAAGAAAGAAGAATTAGCTGGTATCTAAGAATATGGTTATGGATTCTATTACAGACATTTGGAATAATATCCAGTTTAAATGAGAGAAGGTAGATTAGAACCATGGTACATGATGTCAAGATTATCATGGAATAAAGATGAAGGAAATATTAGAATGGGAGATAGATTATTAGCTACTTGGTAAGAATAAGCTGCTATTCTATTTGTTACAAATAATTTACCAGGAGATGCAAATATGTTAGGAAGAATTAATGTTGCTGAACGAGAAGGATTATGGACATTCTTATATTTCAGTTATTCATTGGAAGATTAATTGGCAGTTGGTATTTTGAAATTTGATAATAATGATGAAGTATTCCATATTCCAATGAAATGTAATCATGGTAAAGTTGATTATTTGAAATTCACTTTGGGATCTGCACCTCCTCATTTCTATCCAAGATTTAATGGTTAATTTGCTAACTATGCTGTCAAATTAGGACCAGGTGCATTTGTCAAGAATTATGATGCAAAGAAGAAATATTTAGTAAATAGAATTCCACATCCACCTGCTGATGATAATAAATTCAAATAATTAAAAGTTGTTGAAGGTGAGAAATAATTCAAGGGAGATAGTTAAGAGGAAGTTATTGTAGAAGTACCCAATGATTTCAGTAAATTCTCAACAGAATACTCAATTTCAGGATGGCTTAGATGGGATAATCCAGCTCTTNGGTTGGTTTAAATGGACTCCAACTGTATAATAAGCATGGCATTTAATGGTTAGAGTATCAACTCTTCAAGATTCTTAAGATTTAACATTCTTAGGAGATAGAACTTTAAGTGCATGGGTTGGATAAGGATATTTGACATTTGCTTGTTATCATGCTGCTAATGTCAATGCTGCAGGAAATCCTAATTAATATTAGAATATTAATTATGAGACAGATTATACAAAATGGCATTTCATTTTCTTTGGATATTCTAGACCATAAAGATTAGCATAAGCTAAAGTCGAATTTAGAGACAGAAATGCAGAAGTACTTTTCAAAAATACATTCCAATATTTACCAAATAAATTCTCAGTTTATGCAGCTAAAGATAAAGTATATGCATCATATAGTGGTAATATTGCACATTTGAGATTTAATGGAGGTGATGGTGCTTTTGATCCTAAATCTTATGCTGATAATAAATAAGATATCTTCGGATACAATATTGGCAAAGATAATGTAAAAGAAAAAGAACCAGAAGTAGATCCAGTCAGATAATAAGAAGTATTAGATTCAGCATGGAATTAAGATAAACCAGTTTATTAGACTGAATTCAGGAAAGAAGAATTAGCTGGTATCTAAGAATATGGTTATGGATTCTATTACAGACATTTGGAATAATATCCAGTTTAAATGAGAGAAGGTAGATTAGAACCATGGTACATGATGTCAAGATTATCATGGAATAAAGATGAAGGAAATATTAGAATGGGAGATAGATTATTAGCTACTTGGTAAGAATAAGCTGCTATTCTATTTGTTACAAATAATTTACCAGGAGATGCAAATATGTTAGGAAGAATTAATGTTGCTGAACGAGAAGGATTATGGACATTCTTATATTTCAGTTATTCATTGGAAGATTAATTGGCAGTTGGTATTTTGAAATTTGATAATAATGATGAAGTATTCCATATTCCAATGAAATGTAATCATGGTAAAGTTGATTATTTGAAATTCACTTTGGGATCTGCACCTCCTCATTTCTATCCAAGATTTAATGGTTAATTTGCTAACTATGCTGTCAAATTAGGACCAGGTGCATTTGTCAAGAATTATGATGCAAAGAAGAAATATTTAGTAAATAGAATTCCACATCCACCTGCTGATGATAATAAATTCAAATAATTAAAAGTTGTTGAAGGTGAGAAATAATTCAAGGGAGATAGTTAAGAGGAAGTTATTGTAGAAGTACCCAATGATTTCAGTAAATTCTCAACAGAATACTCAATTTCAGGATGGCTTAGATGGGATAATCCAGCTCTTGGTGCTGCATGGTATAATGTATTCAGATTGAGTTTGTATAATGGTGATTAAAATACTGAAGGTAGATTTGGTGATAGAGACTTGGCATTATTCAAACATAATACCTATTATCAATATCATACCTATAACTATAATCCAGGATAACCATGGACATTTGAACATGTAATTCCTCATACTGATTAACATTTGGTATGGCACTTCTTCTATTCTGGATATTCAAGAGATAAAGGAATTCAATACCATTATATTTCATTCTAAGAATCTGATGTAGAGAAGGTCTTTGATAAATAAAAGCATCTTGTTGTAAATAAACACTATTTGTCATTTGGTAAAGATTATAAGAAGTTCTTCCCATCACATAGAGGATTCACTGGTACTGCTAGTATGGTTAATTTGAATTATGGAGAAGGTGCATTTACTATGAAACCATTTACTAAAAAGAATGACTTATTCTAATTTGCTGATGGAGAAAAGAAATATAGAAAACCATTTGAATTAATAGAAATATGGAGTGAAAAGAATAAATTAATACCTTCAATTTCTGATAGTAATGAAATAGTTTAAAATGTTGAATTGACAGATGCTAAAGATAATATTAGAGGATTAGATGAATATGGTTGGGTTGCATGGGTTAGATCATCAAGAACTGAACCAAAGAATTTACCTTTCAGACCACATACTCACTCTATTGCTAGACTATCTACTTAAAGAGTTAACAAAAATACTCAATAACCAGGAGATAGAGTACTTGTAGCATGGTAATATTTCCCAACTTATTATTTCGCTACTTACACTTAAGGAAATAATGATGTTGCTTAACAAGCTCCATTCAAGATTGTTGATGGTAATTGGAGATTAATTGCTATGTCTTATAAGAAGGGATAAGTTAAAGCATATGTTTACTATGATGAAAAAGATGTTGCTGAATTAACATTTAATGTTAAACATGAATTAGTTAATGATTATTTGAGATTAACATGTGGTGGAGAGACTGAAGTATTCAAATATAATAATTTCAATGGTCATTTATTAAATATTGGATTAAGATTAGGTTAAGGAGCCCATATTGCTAATAAAGAAGATCTATTAAGATTTATATAAGGTCCATGGAAATTACCAGATGAAGTTTAAATTGATTAATCTAGAGTAAGTTTGAGCATATTGAAAGANCATCCACCTGCTGATGATAATAAATTCAAATAATTAAAAGTTGTTGAAGGTGAGAAATAATTCAAGGGAGATAGTTAAGAGGAAGTTATTGTAGAAGTACCCAATGATTTCAGTAAATTCTCAACAGAATACTCAATTTCAGGATGGCTTAGATGGGATAATCCAGCTCTTGGTGCTGCATGGTATAATGTATTCAGATTGAGTTTGTATAATGGTGATTAAAATACTGAAGGTAGATTTGGTGATAGAGACTTGGCATTATTCAAACATAATACCTATTATCAATATCATACCTATAACTATAATCCAGGATAACCATGGACATTTGAACATGTAATTCCTCATACTGATTAACATTTGGTATGGCACTTCTTCTATTCTGGATATTCAAGAGATAAAGGAATTCAATACCATTATATTTCATTCTAAGAATCTGATGTAGAGAAGGTCTTTGATAAATAAAAGCATCTTGTTGTAAATAAACACTATTTGTCATTTGGTAAAGATTATAAGAAGTTCTTCCCATCACATAGAGGATTCACTGGTACTGCTAGTATGGTTAATTTGAATTATGGAGAAGGTGCATTTACTATGAAACCATTTACTAAAAAGAATGACTTATTCTAATTTGCTGATGGAGAAAAGAAATATAGAAAACCATTTGAATTAATAGAAATATGGAGTGAAAAGAATAAATTAATACCTTCAATTTCTGATAGTAATGAAATAGTTTAAAATGTTGAATTGACAGATGCTAAAGATAATATTAGAGGATTAGATGAATATGGTTGGGTTGCATGGGTTAGATCATCAAGAACTGAACCAAAGAATTTACCTTTCAGACCACATACTCACTCTATTGCTAGACTATCTACTTAAAGAGTTAACAAAAATACTCAATAACCAGGAGATAGAGTACTTGTAGCATGGTAATATTTCCCAACTTATTATTTCGCTACTTACACTTAAGGAAATAATGATGTTGCTTAACAAGCTCCATTCAAGATTGTTGATGGTAATTGGAGATTAATTGCTATGTCTTATAAGAAGGGATAAGTTAAAGCATATGTTTACTATGATGAAAAAGATGTTGCTGAATTAACATTTAATGTTAAACATGAATTAGTTAATGATTATTTGAGATTAACATGTGGTGGAGAGACTGAAGTATTCAAATATAATAATTTCAATGGTCATTTATTAAATATTGGATTAAGATTAGGTTAAGGAGCCCATATTGCTAATAAAGAAGATCTATTAAGATTTATATAAGGTCCATGGAAATTACCAGATGAAGTTTAAATTGATTAATCTAGAGTAAGTTTGAGCATATTGAAAGAAAAGAAAGAATTTAAGGCAGATGGTGAACCAGTTTGGGTAACAGTCAAACCAGAATCAGCAAGAGGAAAAGATGAATATGCAATTTCAGGATGGGCTAGATGGGTAGATCCAGCATAAATTTAAGCATGGCATTTACTTTATAGAGTATAAATTTTCGATAAAGATACTGATGGATTAAAGAATGCTGATAGACCAGGAGATAGAACATTAGCTTGTTGGAAAGGTAATGGATTTTTCTATATTGCTACTTACACTGTTGATTAAGGTCATGGTGGAGCATGGAACATTGAAAGAACAAATCCATATGATGAAGTTATGCATAAGAATTGGGTTTATTTCTATTAAGGATATTCAAGATAGAAATAGAATGTTCACATTTATATTAAATATCCATCAAGAGATGTTCACTTTGATGTACCTGTTAATCACTTTGTTCCAACACAATTTTATGTTCAATTTGGAAAAGATTAATGGCATGGTGGATGGAATGGTTTCCTTGAATCATGGTATTTCAATACTGGTAATGGAGCATACAAGACTTCAGATTATGGCGTAGATGAATCAGATTAATTATCATTTGGATTTGGAGGAAGAGTTATTCCAAAGCCTAAAAATTGGGAATCTAAAGAAATGTTCTAAAATAATTGGGGACCTACAGATCAATCATTAGGAAAAGATGTTGAAATTACAGATGATTTCATTAATGGATTGACTGAATATGGATATGGAATGTGGACAAGATTTATTTGGAATGGTGAAAAGAAATTAGTAGACAAACCAGCTTGGATGGCATTATCTAGATTGACATACAGATAAAACTATTAAGGAGATGCTGCTTAAATTGGAGATAGATTATTAGCTATTTGGGTAGGAGCAGGTTTCTATCATTTCACTACATCTTTACCAGGAAATGCTAATTTAGTTAATAATGTAAATTATAATAATTTATTGGATGGATAATGGAATTACATTTACTATGGATATAAGAAATTTGAAAAAGGAGGAAGTATAGTAGGACATGTATTCTTTGGAGGAGCAGCTGTTAGAACTACAACTTTCCCTGAAATAGTTAATCATACTCCATTGTCTGATTATTTGTACTTCTGTGTTGGTAGTTCAGGTGCTAAATTAAATAAGAATTATCATTCATTTAATGGACATATCTCAAATGTTGTATTGATGTTGGGAGATGGTGCTTTCTATAAGAACGCAGATGATCTTAGAAAATAATTACCAGAAATGCCAAAATTCCCAGAATTAGAACCAATCAAAGAAGTCATATTTGAAGAACCAAAAGATATGAAGAGAGAAGTAGCTTAAGTTGCTCCTGTTGAATTTGCTGATAAGTTTGCTGGCTAATTTGAATATTCAGTATCAATTTGGTTCAAATGGTCTACAATTGCTAGAGCAACTTGGGAAAATGTTTACACTCTTTCATACAATGAACCAAATATTAGAGGAAATCATGTGAGACCAGGAGACAGAGTGTTATCATTATTCTAATATGCTGATCATAGACAATTCTTCAGTACATATACTAATCCAGATGTTGATGATGCATTCTAATAAATCTTTACAGAGTGTCCAACTCCAGCTCTTGATTAAACTGCTTGGGTTTATGCTTATTATGCTTATAGTAAAAAAGCTTCCAGTGTTTATAGTTTCTACAAGACTAGAACTACTGAATGCGAAAAGAAATTGCCAGCTTCTCATAGAGTTCCAAGATACTTAGGATTATATGTTGGAAAAGATGGAATTCATACTCCTTACAATGGCAAATACTAATAATTGTATTTAATGGCTGGAAATGGTGCTTATAGAGATAAGGATGTTTTGAGTTTTGATCCATATATTGCAGGTGCTTTAGGAGTATAAGCTAAACCATATAAATGGACAGAAAAGAAAGATGAATTTGAATAACCATTTGATGGAACATTGTAATAAGAATTTGACCCAGTAATGGTAGATGGACATTCAGCATATGCAATCGGATTCTGGAGCAGATATTTAACAGCTATTCCAAAGAGAGTCTTAGATAAACCAGCATGGGTATCAGTAGCTAGATTCACAGTTAATAAAGATTACTAAGATCAATCTAAGGTAGGAGATAGAACACTTGCATTATGGTTAGGAAAAGGATTCTATGGATTTAGAACATATAATTTGGCTACTAATACACCAACTATTGCATAAGATATTAAATATGATGATAAATTGGAAGGAGAATGGAATTTCATTTACTTCTGTTTCGCTAGTTCAAAATAATAGGCTCTTGGTTATGTCAAATTTAGTGGTTCAGGAGATGTTAAGAGAGTTACCTTCCCAGAAATCACACATAAACCAATTGAAGGTTATGGTAAAGTAATTATAGGAAAGGAATTCAGTTATCCAGGATTCAGTGGTAAAATTGCATAATTACAAATGCTCTTTGGTGGACAAGGTTATGTCCCTGATGTAGAATCTTTAGAAGCTTTAATTAAAACAACATTCCCATAACCAGATCTCAATATTCCTGATACTTAAGTTCTCAAAATATAAGAAGATGAAGTTGAAAAGAAAGTTGGAGATAATCCATAAGTAACTGAATGGCCCAATCAATATCAAGAATCTCTTGAATACTCTATCTTTGGATGGTTCAGATATGCTTCACCTAAATTATAGAAAGATAATAATGTCTTTTTGAGATTGACAAATAATGAACCAGCTTATAGAAAAGAAGCAGCAATAGTAGGAGATAGAACACTCTTGATTATGTACTAACCAAATGAAATAGTCTTCTCAACATATACTCTTGGTACTATTGATGATGGTTAAGTGGCTAATATTAGAAAACCAACTCCACTTGGAAACAACTTTGGAGTTTGGACTTATGTTTGGTTCGGATATAGTTGGCCAAAGAAGGTTGCCTCAGGTATAGTAAAATTCCCATCAGATAAGGCTGTTGTTCCATACGATAATGTATTACATATGATACCTAAATATTTGGCCTTGTTTGCAGGATCAGATGGTTTATTAGGAGGATGGGATGGACCTATGAGAAAAGTAGGAGCAATCTTTGGAAAAGGAGCATACATTGATCCAAATAAAGGAAATTATGAAAATATGTTACCAAACTTATTGGGATTGTAAGCTAAGAAATCTGAATGGTAACCTGCCAAAGAAGAAATTATACTTGTTCCAATTAAAGATAAACCAGGATATGACTTAACATTTAAAGAAGAAGTAGGTGGTGTTACTGAATATGGTTATGGATTATGGACAAGATGGTTAATGACTACTCCAGATAGAGTTGTTGAGAAATCTCCATTCCATTAATTAATCAGATTGACCAACACCGAGAAATATGAAGATAATGTTGCTCTTGGAAATAGAGTATTGGCAATTTGGGCTGGTAAAGGATATTATCATTTCACTACTTATGATAAAAAGACAAATAAGGCATCTATTTCAGCTAATTCAAATTATGATGACTACCTTGAAGGACATTGGAATTATATCTATTATTCATTCACTGCTTAAGATGCAGCTAGAGCTGTTGGTTTTGTTCACTTTGGAGATTTACCAGGATAAACAGTTGCAAGAATTGAATTAATAGATATTGCTCATAATCCATTAAATGGTTATGCTAGAGTAGTAGTTGCTAATAATGAATTTGGATATCCATCATTTAATGGTATGATTACTGGATTAAGAATCTTCTTTGGATAAGGTTTTGTTGGTTCTAAAGAATAATTCTTGAAAGATGTTTTAGCAGTCTAACCAAAACCATAATTGACAGTTCCTGCAAGAACTTCCATAAATGTTTTGAAAGAAGAAAAAGTAGTAAATAAGGGAGATGCTGGAATTCCAATTAAGACATAATATGATCAATATTAAGGAGTTCTTGAATATGCAGTTTCTGGTTGGGTATAAACTAGAAAAGGATAAGCTGATGAATTATCAAGAATGATATTCAGATTGACTATTAATGATCCAGCAATTCAAAAAGATAAATCATTGGCAGGTGATAGAACACTTGCATGTTTCTTATAAAAAGATGCATTCACATTCTCTACTTATGATTATGGAGATTTAGATAGTAATGATGATGATTAAAATGATATTTAATGGCCATCTAAGATTGGACCCAATGGAGGTGAATGGATCTTATTATACTTTGGTTATAATTCTAAGATTAGAAAAGCATTTGCTTATACTCTATTCGTAAATAGAGAATTAGGAAATCAATATAATGATTTGAAACACTTTGTTCCTAATAAATTCTGGTTCTATTTGGGAGGAGATGGATTCAATCAATAATTTGAAGGTACAATGTTCAATTGGAATCTCAACTTTGGTGATGGTGCCTTCACTAATAAACCAAGATAATTCATATCTTCATGGCCTTATGAACCATAATAATAGGTAGCAGATCAAGTCCTTTCAGTCTTACTTGGTAATCAAGGTTTAAGCTCAATCAAATTGAACAGATTATCTGGACCAGCTTCAGGATAATTTGATGTTAAAGGAGGACCTGCTTCTGGATAATTCACTGTTAGTGGTGGACCAGCATCAGGAGTTGTTGAAAAAACAGCAGGAGCCAAATCAGGAGTTGTTGAATAATCATAAGGACCAAAATCTGGTTAAACTGAAACTGGATCTGGACCTAAATCAGGTTAAACTGATACAGCTGCAGGACCTAAATCAGGAGCATCATAATGAATGATTTGATTATTCATAATAAATAAACATAATAAATATCATTTTCTATTTTATTTTAATTCTATATTTAGTGTAAATTACAATTTATAATATATATACTAAATGTTATGTTTATTTTTCGAATTTAATTAATAAAATTTAATAAAAACTTTATCTTTTAATAATGCGTGATATATTTTAATAAATCTGTTTTTTAATATTTATTTTGAGATTCATTTTTAAACATCATTTGTTATTGATAATTTGATTTCATGATATTATTATTATGTTCAGTTTATATATGAAAGATGATTGATTATATAAATTTATAGTTCAATAATGAGAGGATTAATAAGTGAATTAAGAGATTTAAAGAAAATCTAATTTTTATTTAAATTCTGTTTTATATCGATTATATGCCTCAATAACCAAAAGGTTTCACTTGGACTTAAACAACAAGTACTTTAAAAACTAAAAACATATACTAAAGTCTTATCTAAAGAGTTACTCCAAATCTAGGACCAGTTTATTTGAAAATTGATACAGAAAGAGAATTCCAACACACAAATGATTTAGGATGGAATTGGCATAAAAGTTGGAACATACCAAACATCTCTGTTAAATTATCATTACAAAATGATTAATGTGCATAATGGATAAATTGTTAGGTAATTGAAAAATAGAATATATATATATAGGTTCAACTCATGGCAGTGAAACTATTATAACCTGATCTATTTGAAGAAGTAGGATTAGAAGGAACAACAATACGTGAATTAATAGATGGCAGAGCATTTTTCACAGTAAATTAATTAAACGATTTTAGGGTGTAAAATTTAATAGCACTACTTATAATCACTAAGGACATAGATTTCAATTAATTTTAGTAATTAAAGAAAATGAAAACATTATACTTTCTTTACAATCTCCTCCTATATTTGTAGACAGTAGAAAAAGTGCTCGTGATGAACACAGATAAATATAATATATATCATTATTTGATCCAAAATACTTAGAACGTAGTTTTTGTAAGAAGGAGAAGTATTAAAATGATATTGTTGATGCACCTATAGATAATAATGAAAATGGATTACATAATTATTTAACTGCTCCAAATATAAGAAATAAAGTAAAGAATTTACTATTCTTTAGATTAAACATCCTTTCTTTTTAGCTTTAAAGTTTTCAAGATGTTTTAGTATTTATTATTCTGGTAATTCTCAAGTTGAAAATCATCTTATTGAATTTTAAAAGCAACTTATGTCAAAATCTCAAATTTCATAATATTCATTAGTGTTTTAATCAAATAATAATAGAATTAAAAGAAAAGTACATATATTTTTATAATAAATAAAAGATTTAGGATTCATTAATTTAATTATTTGGTTAGAATAAGATATAAGTAATTGAGAAGAAACATTTAAATGAAGTAATATATAAAAAAATAGAATTGAATTAAGATGACTATAAGTAAGTTTATAATTAATTAAATCTTTTAATGTAATCAATAAATGGAGAATAATAAAATTAATAATAAGATTTTAAATAAGAATAATAGGAAGCAATTGAAATTGAAGGATAATTATAGATTAAACAATAATTCAATCATATGGAACGAAAGTCAGCTTTCAGAAAATATAAAGATTTTGAAAAGTTACCAACTAAAACTTTTGAAGATGAGAAATAAGAAATATTAAATAATAAACTAGAAATTGAAAATTATGATAAAATTCAAAAAATAATAAAGATTGAAGAGAATAATAATAATTAATTATTAAACTAATAATAATAAATTGTATAAAATATTTAAGGAAATTAAATCAATTAATTAAATTCTAATGTAATAATATATATATATTTATATAGTTTTCATATTTGTTTTAGTAAAAGATTTAAGAATAACTTATATAATTTTATTTAATTTAGTAATAATATTTATTACATTAAATAAAATCTTCTATGTGATATATATGTATAAATAATGGAAATTATTGATATGATCTAAATTAAAAATAAATAAAATTTAATATTATCAAATGTCTGAGAGTGTTTAATAAGAAATTTAATAATAATCTTCATCATCTAAATAACAAGAAGAATCTAATTAAGATGTTAAAATTACTACTGCATGGGAGAAATCATCAAAAGAATTAATAAATTAACATTAAAATAAATTTGATGTCTTTAAATCTATGGCAGATTAGAGTGGAACAATAGATGAAAGTCATTTTATAATAGGTGGAGAATAGAAATCATAAATATTTAAGAGATTTGATGCTGATCATGATGGTAAAATAAATCAATAAGAATGGAATTAAGGTTGGAATAATCTTGATGTGTAAGTATTAGAAACACAACATAAAGTTTAAATAGCATAATAGAAAATGCAAATTTTGGATGCTTTAGAATCAAAAGTAGAACCTGTATTAAATATAAGTTAAAGATCTTAAAATTAATATTATAATGTAGTTGATAGATTAAAAAATACATCAAAGTTGGGTGATTTAACTGATTTGTTTAATAAGAAATCTCCTTTTCATGAAAATGAAGAATATCAAGAGAGTAGTAATTATGAAATTAGATAAAAAGGAAATAACAGACCTTTGGATTAATTATTGTAACAATTTAAAACACCTAATAAAACAGATATTTTTGTTGAAACAAGTAGTGGAAATGGATCAGGTAAATATTTAGGAAGTAATAAATAAACTTAAAAAATTGGACTTTTTTAAGGAAGTGCTTCACCAGGATTTAATTCTTCAACTTTGAATAATAATAATTAATATAATTCAAAGATTCATTAATAAATGAATATCAATATTGATATTAAAGATAAAAATAGATCAAATAAAAGAAGAGAAGAATTAGCTAGCTATATGGGTAAATTAGGTTTGGGAGGAAATGAATCTATTTCCAAATCATAGATTAATATTGAATAACCTAATTCAAGTAAAATATAATAATAATATTTTAGATGTTTTTGAGAGAATGAAGGTTTATGTTAGTAATATTGGATCATAAAATACTAGAAATTAATCATAACCTGGATTAAATGATTTTGTTAGTGATAAATCATTAAGTACAACCACATTCAAATAACAATTAAAATAATATAGAAAAGATAGAGGAGGAGAATAATCAGAAACTTAAATAACCAAATTTTCAAAGCCTTCCAACTTCTTAGAAAATCCATTATTGCAAGATTAATCTTTAAAAAGTTTTCATCTAAAACTTATGCATTCTTAAGGTGCTTTGAATAATAAATATACTAGAATTTGATCATTTGAGTGTTATTATATATGGTAATAGAATTTAATAAAAATAATCCCTTTTATAATACAAAAAACTTTTCACCAAATAATTATTTTATGAGTCAATATAATCTATATTAAGCACCCTTGCCAAAGCAAATCATATCATTTCCGATTACTCTATTTGATGGTACTAAGTCAATGAAAAGAGAATACAATTAAATAATTTAAATATATGGCGAAGTCTTTAATGATTTTAGTGAAACAGAAAGATAACAATATTAATGGACTAAAGGCTTAAATTGGATTAATCCATATATTGGATCCGATTTTGGAGATCTAACTTAAACAATGAGTCAACTCTTTCTAACATTATTAGCAAATTAATATCCACAATATATGACAATGATATTAGTTACTGATGGGGGAGAACCATTTGACTCTGAATCCTTGTAAAATTAAATTTAAGAAGTAAAATGCAAATATTTTATTTAATTTATCACTATTGTAATTAGCGAATAGCCCCAACCCAATAAAATTTTGAAAAAATTGAATACATTGTTTAAACCATAAGATAATCATTTTAAATCTTAATACATTATTAAACGATCATAAAGGAAAAACATTTTTGAAATTTAGAATAATTTTAGGGAAGCATTTACAAATATTAAAAAATAATTAGTAGTATATCAATAAAACAGTATTCTAAATTAAAATGTAAGGACAATTATTAATCAATCAGAATTAATAAATGAAATTACTCCAGGAAACTTGTTTTTGGTAGAAAAAGGATAAGAAATATGGACAGAAAATGTTAAACTTCAAAGTACTAAATAAATAAGTCACATTTTATAAATGTTATAAAAATCATTCTTAAATACCCTGATGAAATCACCTGAAATTACATCTTAAGAATTGAAAAATGAATGCTTAGAAATCTAAAGAGTTATAAATGATTTGTTAAAAGAAATAGATAATAATAATAATAATAATAATAATAATAATAATAATAATAATAATAATAATAATAATAATAATAATAATAATAATAATAATAATAATTAAGAAGAATATCAAGCAATATAATTAATATTAACAATAATAAAATCAATCATTAGTAACACTTGCAATTGGTAAAAAATAGATAGTCAATTATTTAATGATTTATTATTAGCAGTATCAAATGCTAAAGTAAATTAATTAAAATAATTAGCTTCAATTAATTAAAGTGAATTGTGTATCTAAAAAATTGATCAAATTAATGAATAAATGATTTCTAAGTTAGATAAATTATTAGAAAGTGAGAAGATATATCTAGATTTTCTTATAAAACTAGAAAATATAATTTTTGATGCTTTAAAAATATATTCAGGTTTATTTTCAACAGAAGTCAAATATCTGCAAGATTAAAAAGCTCATCTTAAAAAATTTATTACATTACTTAAAAATCATTTGTCTATTGTATTTGAAACTATATTTAAATAAAAAATATTCAAAGAAAATTATCATAACAACTTTGAATAATCTTAAAAATTATTTAAACTTAATGATATAATAAAATAGTTAAAATAAATTTTAATGGATTGTTAGAGTGAACAATTTCTTAATTCAATAAATTAATTAATTTAATTAGAAGGAAATTCAAATAATTAACTATTTGTGAATATCATATTATACTATTAAGATTTAAATGAATTACCTTTTATATAATAATAAAAGCCAAAAAATATTGAAGAAGATAATGAATCTATTTTTGTATTATTGATAAATATGAATGAAACTATGAAATAATATATAGTAAATTTAGAATAAAGTTATAAGGAAGGTTTTAAAGAGATTTAAAATTCTAAGAAAATTGAAATAGTTTATGTAAATAGGAAAGAAAATAACTAGCAAATAAAATAAGAATTTTATTTTCTTAATTATGATTAATTATAAAATAATAGATATAATTCACTTATTGAATTATTTGAAAAACATTAAGAATAGTTTTAATTGAAAAAGAAAAATATAAATATATGCATTATAAGTGATGATTAATATAATTATTGGAAATTACATTTATAAATAAGAATGTTAGAATTCTCTTAATATTATGTTAAATTGGTATATATAGCATTAGGATTAGAATTTCATTTATTTATTAGTAAAGAAATTGAATAATTTGAGAAATAGTAAATCTATTAATAAAAACCATTTTAGTTTGTTATTCCTAAAAGTAAATATAATTAGAAAAAGAAGGATGTTGAATAATTTTAATTGAAAATATTTGAAGAGATAGCAAAGAAATTTAAGCATAACAAACTATGAAATTTTTATATATTTAAACAAAAATTATATTAATATTTTGATTTTATATTAAAATAATAATCAATGCTTCTTTTTCTTATGATCTCTTGATCTACTTCTACTTCGACTTCTCTTTTTATGTTTTGATTTTTTTTCTTTTCTTTCCTTACTTTTTTTCCCTATTATTAATAAAATAATGATACTTGATCTTCTTTTTTCATCAGAAGAACTTCTATCTCTTTCCTTCTTCTTTTTATGCTTTTTAGAATGACTTGATGATTTCTTTTCTTTGTCTTTTCTTTCAGTTTCTTTTTAAACCATTTATAATAAGGCTTCTGCCATTTTATTCTATTTTTAACTATATTTTTATAAGAATGGATGTGGATATTATACTTTTCCTGTTAATCCAGGTATTTTACCCACATTCATCTTATTCCAATTAATTTCCATCTATTATTATTATACCAATGATGCTATGGTTTAATTTAATAAAGCATGTTATGCCTAATTTAATTATATATTTTGGGAAGGAATGTTCTAGTTACTTGGGGAACGACTTGGTGAATTTTGTGGTTATTCTCTAAATGGACTTCGATTGACAGGAGCTTTAATTAATTGTAATTAATTGTATATACAAACTATTTGATCGCAATCCCATTCGTTCTCTTCCTTCTTTGGAGTTGGCTCTTATTAAGGTTGGGGCAGTGGTTCTTATTCTTCGTCGTTTTATTTGATTTATTCAAACAATAGACATATACGTTGACCAATATCCTGATAAATAAAATTAATAATAGGATCATTACAGCTGGAACTTC
Organism: Paramecium pentaurelia; assembly: GCA_905183005.1. Lineage (NCBI taxonomy): Eukaryota > Ciliophora > Oligohymenophorea > Peniculida > Parameciidae > Paramecium > Paramecium pentaurelia. The sequence continues at coordinate 66,779 of CAJJDO010000020.1, read as the reverse complement.
TTAACAATCTTTACTCCTGATCACCAGATCTCCAGTTTTTGGATTAATGGTATCTTACAATTTGGAAAAATCAACAGTACCCTTTCTTAACCATTCAATTGAAAAATTATCAGCCAATTGAATAGTGGATGTACCACACCATTACCATTTTGGATCTCGAGGAACTTGTATATTCTTCATCTTAGCACAACCTAAAAATTTTTCAACACGATTAGCAATAAAAATCAAAATGACTTTTTTGTTATTAAATTAATCCATAAGAGTGCCAAAGTTACGACGAGTAGTAGCCCAAACATCATGAGTTTTGGCCAAAATCACATTCTGTTCGGTATTACTCTTAACAATAAAGAAAACAGCATTTTTAATTTATTATTCCAACTCTGCGTTGGAGATCTCAGTTTATTACTTGATAGTCTAAACTTGATAATTGACATATTTAAATGGACATTATTGTAGCTCATTAAAGAAACACTTCGTAACTTTGATAAATTGTTCTTCACATCCTTGGCATATTCTTCTCTAACAACAAGGGGTCTAAGATGTGCTTTTTGCAGATAGACATGACTCACACAACGATTGGCCTTACTGGTATGGTTGTCTCACTACTATCACTGTTTATTTATTTCTAACCTAAATAAATATTAATATAATTATTTTACTTTATCAGCTAATCCTAATGCTTTTTCTTATCCACCATTTTACTCTAATTCTCCATAGATAACTAATTCTTCAAAATTTTAATTAGACTATCCTTTCTAAGCTTAAGGCATTTCTAGATTTTGATATTTAAATTTCTTACTTAGAAAATCTTTTATTTTTTGACGTAAATCTTTTAATTGCACATTCACTCCTTATATTGGAATTTTATATGTTTGTGCCTCGTGTTTCATTTTAAAATACACGATGTTCTCCGTCATTAAGATTTTTTAATTATTTAAAATAATAATTATTCTTTTAAATATAAGACAAATATTAAATAAAATATATATATATATACATAAATCCCATGATTTTTTATTATTACATTCTAATATCAATCAGATATGCTATTAAACAATTTATTAAAATAACTTAAAATTTTTATATCAAAATTTTGTTATTAAAAACTAAGCAATTAGAATTTGAATTTCAAACATCATTTCAGAAAAAGGTTTCTCTAATTTAATCGACTTTGGTACTTATTTCTCAAGATTGTCAAAACCTTAACTTTAAAACTATTAGAAACAACTTAATTATTATAAATCTTATTCATTCATGTTTCCAATTACATTAATTAAATCAGACATTGAATCCTTAATCTAAAAATACATAACAATATTTACAGGCTTTTTATATCTATTTTTTACTCTATCTTTCAACCATGCCATATTTGAAATACTTTTATCTTCATTTAAAGTATATTTAATATTTGGTGGGCAGAATAACTATTATTTTATATTATAAATACTTATGTTTTAATATCAAAATATCTTTATATAAGGATTATTTCTATATTACATATTGCTTATGTTCCCACAATTATTCGATTTTTCTTACTTTCATATTTTACTTTAAAAGAAGATTAATCATTAAAATAAGAAGCCAAACCATTAGCAATTGGTGGCATGTATTATGATTTTTATTCATTAATACAAAATTAATTGGAATTATTAAATTAGAAACTGGGAACAGATAATCCTTACATAAATGAAGGAATCTACATGTTATCTTTGAAAACAGAATCAGCTAACTATTATATATCAAATTTACTTGAATTTCTCATCTGTAATTGTGGTATTGATGTATTTTGATAATCCATTATGGTTGTAGGTGGGTAATTATACACAAAATATGAATAATTGGATGGTTGTTCCTTTGATTACATCGATATATCAATACAATCAGTTAACATAATTTATAATTATAATATTAATAGTGCACAATGCAGAATCTCAGATTAAATATGTACATTAATTCTATATAAATATCATATAGATGTATTTTGTATTCTAAACCCAATAATATTCAAATATCATCACATATCTTAAAAAAAACAAAAGATGAATCATAAACTTCAAATTATTGATTAAGAATATCTTTAAAAATATTTTTAAAGTACATTTGTATAGATCTATATATATAATAATTATCTATGTTCGATAAAAGAGAGATGCAATAATATTATAATTGTATAATTTTATTCCACATACTTTTATAAATATAAATGACCCTAATGTTTCATTATTGATTTTTGCTAATTCATCTATACCTTGCAGACTTATTATTGATTGCAGGGATATTTTTTACTTAATTTTAATAAACCTCATTTATGTAAAAAATCATTCATTTTAAAGATGTTTTTATGAGATTGCAAATTTGGATTTTTGTATACAGAAATGTCTAGTATCAATATTTTAATAAATATTGTGTTGTGTTTTATATAATGGTGTACTAGGATATAATATTTATATTTATATTTTTTTGGATCTTTTAAATAATAACTATTAATGAATCTATTTTCAATATTTTTTATATGTTTTGATAATAAAAAATGTTTATTAAAGTAAACTATTCATTATTAGGAGATTTGATGAAAATTTATATAAAAATGATAATAGTATTTGGTTATTCTATCATATAAGTTGATTTATTTAATTTATTTATATTAATATTATAAATATAGATATAGATAAATACTATGAATAATAAATTGGTTTTGATTGTATTTTTAATCAAAAAGATAGTTCTTTTGTAAAATTACAAAAAAGGAAATTTAAATTTCAGTTTTTAACAATAGATACTTTATGTAAAAACAAATTAATAAATTTATATTTAACTAAATAATTTATATATAAATTATCATATTCAAATTTTCAATTCTCATCAAGTTTAATTAATATTCTTTTGCCATATTTTAATATTTATTAATCCTTTGTTTAAGCCTTAAAATTAATGTTAAATTTACTAAAGTCATTTCAATTATCTATCTAATTTGTAATTCTTCAAACTTTTTTCTGCATTCAGGATAAGCACAAAGGTTTCCTATAGAAAATAAGGATATTCTTGTAGGTTGAGAACCTTTGTCAGTTTTCACTAATTCTAACAATTAATGCAAGGCTCCATGTTTAATTAAATCCTTAGTTAAGGCATTAGAATTCCTAACAAAATTTCCTAATGCTCCTGCTGCATTTGCTCTTGTTTTTTCCTTTATTTAAATGATAAAGATACTTCTTAATCCCTTAATAATTCAACTAACATGGGTACAACTGGTCTTAGCTGTTCATATAATCTATCACTATGAAATCCTGCATTTCCAACTGCAAAACAAGCAAATTTACGTGTGTGTTTATCTGGATCTTGGCAACACTTAATGCAAAGATTAATTAAATCAAATTTGAGTAAATGTTCATAAAAAAAAGAAGAATGTCGACACAAATTGCCAATTAAATTGCAAACTTTTGCTCTGACATTTGAATCAGGAGATTAGATTTGCTATTTCAAATCATTGTATAAATTAATTGAATGTATATTAGGATAAAAATCTTTACTTATCCTAGCTAATTAAGATAGAATGTTTATTGAATCTACACTCATTATTTAATATTTTTATAAAATAGCCAGTCCATTATTTTAAACAAAACTTTATGCAAACTGTTTATCTTCTTCATTATTTCCTACTAATCTTGAAATGAAAGAAATAACTAATGATATATGATCCTTTTATAAATATTTGATCAAATTTAAAGTCAAAGCTACTATCTCTTGATTACTCAATTCTTTAAATACATTATCGCAATTTTGTTCTTAAAATGCCAAAATAAAAATTCGAATAATTTAAATACTCATTACATTTACACAAGCCATACCTCCTCCACTAGAAGATGGCCATTCTTATATACTTTATAATTAAGCTTCTTTTAAAAAGGAACATAAAATTCTAATTGAATTATCCTAAAATATTAATTAACCTAAAGCTTTAAAATTTGAGTATATTGAATCATGAATTAAAATTAATAAAGATACAAATCCTTTTGGAGATACATCATTTCTACTTGTAATGTTCAATAAAATCTAAAATAATAATTGATGTATTTCATATTTTTCCAATAATTAAAAAAGATCAGTTAATTTCTTTTATTCTTTATTATATCTAAAAAGTAATTTTTATAATAATGTTATAACTCCATCTACAAATCCATAACTAGGACATCCAAAACTACTACCTTCTAATTTTCTGATTTCTTCTGTTCTATTTTGTTTTTTATTTGGATTAACCAAATCACTTAATAATTTATAAGGTAGCTATTAACTAAAATAATTAAGTAATTGATTTGTAAAGTTTGTTTCTTATTATAATAGTTCAGCAATCAATTATATTGCAGATAAAGAAACAATTGGATTAATTTAAATATTATTCTCAAAGATTTCGATCACCTATTATAAATTCACTTAATATTCCTAATTTTTATTTTTATATTATTAAACCAAAATTAGCAATGTAGTTCCTTAAAATAATGCTTCATCAGAATTAAGTGCTTAAATAATCAACTCTTTAGGAACATGAACATCTTTACTTACTCTAATCATTTATAATAGGATTCTCAATACAGAGATTCTAGTTAAATTTTATTATTCATCTTATTCATTATAAATTTTCATATGATCAATATCAGCATAAGCAGTAACGATTTAATTTTTTAATGACTCAAACAAAGGCAAAGCTTCATTAAAATTTTATATTTAAATTGAATATCCTTTTTTCCAAGGGAAACTAAATATTTCCCCATGAATTGGATGTATCAAAACTCCAATTACTTAAGTTGCAAATTTGTGAAGAGTAATATTATTTTTAGTCAATTTGGCAGTTTCTTAAGCTAAGTTGTGTTCAACTAATTCTTTATAAAATAATACAGATCTTACAGGATTAAGACTAGCTTAATTAGCAAAAATCCCAATAGTTTTGATAGTGTTGATTAATTCATTATTTTATCCAATTTTCAGAATTTGAGCAGTCATCCCAATAAATTTAATAAAAACGTTATCTATTCCAATATTTTTATCAAAAGTAGCTTTAGCTAAAAGACCTATAGTTTTAATTAATTCAGATAGCAGTTCAGAACTACCTTATTTGAGAATGCTTTTCACATGAGTTACCAATTAAATAGGTATTTATTAATTTTTAACAACATCCAAACCCTCTTATTAATTACCTTTAGTTATGACTTATCCAAAGACTTTCAAAGCACAATGTAAGGAAGGTTTCTTAGGAGGTGTCAACACTTAAAGTAACTTATCTAAGAATCCAGGATCACATCTTAATTAAGTGGCTCCTTGAACCTCATTAGCAATTTATTCACATTTAACCCAATATTCATCATTACAAGGCATTCTTCTAGGTGAGACATCTCTTGTATCTTTACTTTAATCATAAGTGATAATATCTCTTGTTGGTGTTAATGATCTTTTGCGTTTATCAATAACTTCATTTTCTACTCCTGCCCATTAACTATATTATTCTAATCTTTTTTTCCTTTCATATTTTTCCTAATCAGATTCTTATATAAATGGGTGATTTAATAGATCTGGCCATCCTAACCTATCAGAAGGTGTTTTATTTAAGAGTCCTTTTAAGAAACTTTTGAATTCAGGACTCATGTTATCAGGATACTTGACAGGATCCTTTATGATTAGTTGAATTAGGGAATATATTTGATTAGTGTAGAATGGAGGTTAACCAACGAATAGTTCATATAAAATAACCCCCAAAGACCATAGATCTACTGTGTGATTATAAGGTTATTCTTGTACTAATTCTGGTGCCATGTAAAGAGGAGTACCTTTGATAGAATGCAAAACTTGTGTATTAGTTGACATTGCTCTTGCAAATCCAAAATCACATAATTTAACAACTCCATTGGCAGATAATAAAATATTTTAAGGTTTCATATCTCTATGAATAATTCTGTTAGAATGCAGATAATGAAGTGCTCTAACTAATTATTATGCTATTTTTCTAACTTCACTCTCAGGAAGATTATGATCATCCTCCAAAATTTCATATAATTCACCTTAGGCAAACTAATAAATAGAAACAATATAAATTACTTCAGTTACTAAACAAAATTCTCCTTGTGTTTCAAATGCATCTAATAATAATATTATATTTTCATGCTTCAATCTCCTCAATATTTCAATTTCCTATCTCAAATTTGCTAAATCTTTTTCAGTTTTTCCTCTCTTACTTATGAACTTCAAAGCTGCCATTTAGTTACTTTTCTTCCATCTTCCCTTATATACCTTCCCAAAAGAGCCTTCACCAATTAAATGTAACACATGATAATTTTCCATTTGATTTTAATTTATAATAAATATGTTAATACAATATACCAACTTATTTACTATAGAATATTTGATATCGTAAATCAAATAATATTCGTTTTTATAAGTAATGAAAATTCAATTCCTTTTGGCATGCATTGTTCTTGCATCCACTCAATCTTCATTCCTTGAAGAATCTATAATAAACAGATCCTTTGCCCCAATGACTAATATATTCTTAGAGAAATCAACCGATCAAATACAACCATTAGAAACAGCAACTCCTCCTGAAACATTCCTAACAGCCACACTTGATACATACATCAATGCTCAAGCATAATAATAAATTCTAATTGCTTAATAATACGAGTCTGATATGCCAGCTTAGGGTGATTGTATTATTCTTTATGGAGAATGCGAATTCAAAGGACCTTCTTTCAAATATTGTGATTAACCTGGAGAATACATCAAATTTGAAATCCCTGTTCATTCTGTTTACATTCCTATTGGGTATTCAATACATTTATTTTAGTATGTCACTCAAAATTAAAGATGCTCTTTATGGAAACAAGCTTAATTTAATTTATAGTCACGAATGTATATCCGAAGGAATTCACATTCCAGAACCTAAAATTTATGAAGATCATCCTAATGAATGGTTTGGTGAAATTAAAGAATCTGAAAAGGCTGTCCTCGATAGCGGTGTACTTAACACTCCATAAATAAAATATTATGACAATGATGGAAATGTCATCTGTAATATAATAAAGTTATAAATATTTAGCTAAGGATGCTTATTAGAAATTAATAGAAGCTGATTTATAAAAATCTCACGATTTCTACCTTGGAATAGTTGAATAGCCAGATTATTCTACTCCTGAATAATCACAATAAGCTGACACTAATCAATGAAATATATGCATAATATCATAAATCATCATTATTTTTCTTACATGACTTCTTTGTAATACTTTTCCAATTGTTCTGTAAATCCCTCATTTGGTCCTGCCCATGGTCTTGTCTTTCTAATTATTGTTAAAGCTTCCTATGGTTTCATTTTATGTATTTTTATCATATAAGCTATTATCAAGCAAACTGATCTTGATATTCCAGCAGCACAATGAACTAAGACATTAGTTGTTTAAAGGCTTTCATGTATAAATTTCACTGCTTTCTCAAAATGTTTGCTCATATCATAAGAAGGACTATCATCAGCTTCGATAAGAAGATATTTCAAATTCTCATCTGGTTTAAAATTCCCTGCCCAAACAGCCGACAAGACAGCACCAATCCTTTTTTGTGGTATCATTTTTAAAGAATCATATCCTCCAACATATAAATTTCCTTTTTCTTAGTTATCTGAACCCATTACCAATGCTATCCTCTCTTCTAACATAATAAATTATTATTATCTTTAAATGTAAAAAAACAATTTTTTGCATTTTAAATAAGAATACATCTACAATAACGAATCAAGATAATATTCTTTTATTATTCATTAAAATTAATTAATCCATTAGATTAAAATCAGAAAATGGAGAATACTGAAAATATGTTTCTTAATTAAATGATTTTACCTCGCATTTATAAATAAATCTAACATAAAAAATATAATATGAAAATAAATTCTGATATTCCCCTTGCTAAAATAGAATAACTATTCCATAATCTAGATTAGAATTTAGGTCAACACTAATTCTTAAGACTATAGTTTAAGCTCAATGGATATAAGGAGAAAAAGTGTTAAGATTAGGTGATAATAGAAACAAATTTGATTGATGGATAACATTCACAAACAGCAATCTTAACAGGAAGGGCTGCCGATCTCATAAAATACCACTAAAGTAATAAATATATGATATCAAGATGAGCAATTTATTAATGTGAATTCTATGATAATATAATTGATAAAATGGAAGTTAGTCTATTTAGAAAAACAATAAAACTACACGGTTGTGATCTATGAATTTCAATATATTGCATCTCTAGATGGAGAACATGAATGTACTTAATTCAATGTAAATTAAAATCTTTCTAGCCAAAGAAAGCCTAAATTGTAGATAAGGAGGAATGCAACAACTAATAATAATACAAACAATTAATCATATGCAACAAGTTCAATTAAAAAAGTTAAAATTGAAAATTCATCATTTATGAAGGATTCATTTTTTATTGATGATAATCTCTTAAATATTTCGGTATTGGACAACCCAGCAAATAATAAATAATAAATCTAATTTAAAGACTATTAATAATAATAACTAGCATAATAAGAATTAACAAAAATATCTGCTATGTATCCTTCTATGAAGAAATGGGTTTTGGAAGGAAGAGTTATCTTCAAATCAGAATAAATGGATTTTCGATGTAAAAAGACAGAAACAATTTCAAGATATTTTAGAATCTTAATATTAGATTGTGAATAAGAATTGATAGTAGGTTTATTCTATGAAAAAGCATTGAGTAAATTTTTTCCTGTTTTGTAATAAGGAAAGGTTTATACATTTAAAAATGGATAAATAGTTCAAGATAAGGCAAATGGTACAAAGAAAATCACTTTTAATGAGTATTCAATTATTTCAGAATCCTAAAATTTTGCTATTCCTTCTTCCCCATAATTAAATTTTTCAACCCTTTAAGAAATTGAGACCTTGTAACATAATTCCATTGTTGATGTTGTTGCAGTTATATAAGTAATTATATGAATTATCTTTAGGAAATAAAATAAGGATCTGATTCTTTTAAATCATTTATAGTATGTGATTAGACAACAAGATTGTCTGTAAAACTTTGGGGAGCATAATATGCAAATCTGAATTTACAAAAAGGGGAAATTATGGTGTTTAAAGGATTAAAATTTTAAAATATCAATTTCAAATCATTAAACTCTGATTATTAAACTATGATTATTTAAAATCATGACTTAAACGAGTAAACTTATTATTAAACATTTTAGAGTTAAACAACTTAAAAGTTGGTTGGCGGGTAAAAATATTGATACAATTATGAGACCAAATCCAGATAATTCAACAATAGATCTTCAATAATTAGATGAATTTGTGATTAAACTACTAAATGAAGGCAAAACTTAATAAACTTCTTATAAATACATTTTTGGTTACATTATTGAAATACAAGAATATAATAACATGTATCCTAGCTGTCCTAATATTCGATGCAAGTCAAAAATGGAAGAAATTCCTAGTCGAAAAACATATAGATGCAAGAAATGCTTCGTAGAAAGTGATTAACCAAAATATAGTTTTTTTTTGAGAGTAACAATAATGGATGAATTTACAAACATTAAGGCAATCATTTTTGATGAGATTGCAGTCAAATTACTTGGAATAACTGCAGATTAACTTAAATCAATGAATCCTGAAGATTAAAGGAATATATTTTTATCAAAAGCATTTTAACAAAAAAAAATGAAACTTTAAATATAATTCTAGGATTATAATGGATAAATTTAACCAAAATATAATGTTTAAGAAATAATAGATATTGATTACAAAGCATTATCTTCATAAGCATTTGAGATGTTTGATGAATTGGACAATCTGCTGAATTTATCACTTGTTTTGTGAAAATTATATTTATTGAACATTTAATTTAAACTATTATTAATTTGATAAATAAATTCTTAAATCCACTATTTTCAAGATAAATAATTCTTGAATAATCATTTTCAGATGTAAAGTTGAACTTTCTTAAGATCTATTAATACGTTCATTTAAGTTATTAATAAAAACATCCCATTATTTATTAGGTAGGTATGAAATTTGTTATTTTTAAGTAATCAATTATTTATTTTTTTAATTTGTAAGAAAAACAGATTTTAAAGTTAAAAAAAATTATTTTTTTTTTATCATTAAATATGATATTAAGGTTAAAATTTATGACCAATTATATTTAATATTTTAACCTCCTTTTTTTGAATGGTTCACATTTTGAATTAACTAAAATCATAAGATAAAAATTTTAATTTACTGATAATTTCTTAGTAATTTAAATTCCTCTATTAGATAATGAGTGTAAAGTGGCTCATCGACATTTTAAATCACTATTTCATATCTTAAAATCCTATTTGTGTCTATAGCACGCCTATTTCCAATCTCAGCTATTAATACTTACAATTTATTTATTTTTCTTTGGATATTTTATATTAATATCACTAAAAAAATGTATAATTAAATTTTTTAGAAAATTAATGACTTAAAAATTAAAATTATTTTTATATCTTCATTAAATTAAAAAAATTATTTTAATGAAAAAATTTCTTTAATAAGAGTCGTAGAAATGAAGTTTGTTTAAAATATTTATCAATTTTATTACTTATTGATATATTTATCTTGAAATTTAATAAGTTTCTTATATTAATGTAGAAATATTAAAATTAGATTGAGCAAGGATATTTTTAATAAATGAATAATTTATAGAGCACTATCTTTAATTATGAAATATACTCACAAACTTTATGCTTATGATTATATTTTATAAATTCATAATTTATAAAGTATAAATTCATGGAATTAAGAAGAATAATAACAGAATGAAATAACCCTAAATAATTTAACTTGGTATCAGATTAGATAAAGGAGTAAGAGCTGTCATAATGAAATATAATTCATCAGTTTGGGAAATAAAATAAAAATATATTGTTATAATGAATAATATTAAAAACATTATATTTTATTAATATTTTCAGATAAAAGTCCGAATATAGAGATTTCCTTATTCATATTTTGATTTGCTAAGATGAGTACTTTTCTTGAAAAATTGAATTAGATTCTAATATATTTCTTTTAATACTAATTAATATTAGTTAGTATTCCTTTCTGAATAAATCTTTTCTAAAATTGTAAAGAATTAAGTTCTTTTTTCAAACTTTTCCTATTCTTGAGATTGATTAAATTTCATTTTTCATATATTTGTCTCTTTAATAATTTAAAAGACATTCTCAATAGATGGACGATATTACATTTTTCAATAAATGTTAAATTGATGTGCAACATGGTATTCTAAGCTAGTTTTTACTATTCTTAAGGTGATTTTTTGTTAATAATCAAGTCTGCTAGGCAAATTCTTAAATTTATAAATAATTATATCTAATATTATAATATTATTAAATTTACTAATTCATTATTCCAGAATAAAACAAAATTATTACTAAATCAAATATTTTAATAACATTGAATTCAATAAATTCCTTGAAGGAATAGTGAAAAAGTTCTTTTCATAATTTAGCAATCACATGAAGATAAAATATACACAAAAATTTCATAATACCTATTCCTATTAAATTTGATTGATTACATTAAAAATNTAGAAATGAAGTTTGTTTAAAATATTTATCAATTTTATTACTTATTGATATATTTATCTTGAAATTTAATAAGTTTCTTATATTAATGTAGAAATATTAAAATTAGATTGAGCAAGGATATTTTTAATAAATGAATAATTTATAGAGCACTATCTTTAATTATGAAATATACTCACAAACTTTATGCTTATGATTATATTTTATAAATTCATAATTTATAAAGTATAAATTCATGGAATTAAGAAGAATAATAACAGAATGAAATAACCCTAAATAATTTAACTTGGTATCAGATTAGATAAAGGAGTAAGAGCTGTCATAATGAAATATAATTCATCAGTTTGGGAAATAAAATAAAAATATATTGTTATAATGAATAATATTAAAAACATTATATTTTATTAATATTTTCAGATAAAAGTCCGAATATAGAGATTTCCTTATTCATATTTTGATTTGCTAAGATGAGTACTTTTCTTGAAAAATTGAATTAGATTCTAATATATTTCTTTTAATACTAATTAATATTAGTTAGTATTCCTTTCTGAATAAATCTTTTCTAAAATTGTAAAGAATTAAGTTCTTTTTTCAAACTTTTCCTATTCTTGAGATTGATTAAATTTCATTTTTCATATATTTGTCTCTTTAATAATTTAAAAGACATTCTCAATAGATGGACGATATTACATTTTTCAATAAATGTTAAATTGATGTGCAACATGGTATTCTAAGCTAGTTTTTACTATTCTTAAGGTGATTTTTTGTTAATAATCAAGTCTGCTAGGCAAATTCTTAAATTTATAAATAATTATATCTAATATTATAATATTATTAAATTTACTAATTCATTATTCCAGAATAAAACAAAATTATTACTAAATCAAATATTTTAATAACATTGAATTCAATAAATTCCTTGAAGGAATAGTGAAAAAGTTCTTTTCATAATTTAGCAATCACATGAAGATAAAATATACACAAAAATTTCATAATACCTATTCCTATTAAATTTGATTGATTACATTAAAAATTATTTAGTATCACATTAATAATTAAATAATTATTATTAATTTCATTAATTTTTTCTGGTGTTTGTTGTGAATATGATCTCAGTTAATCACCCCAAGATTATTTAAAATTAAATAGCTTAAAATAGTGAAAATACTTAAGTATTTTAGATGATGATATCTATATAAAAAAAGTCTTAGATTTTTCGAATATGAAATTATCATTCAAAATAAAATATACATATTTACACATTACTTAATGACAAAAATAATAAGGTTTTTGAGTAATGAATAAATTAAAATAAGAAAATTAAAAGGGTGAATCTAAGAATATCAAACTAACAAACAGTAAAATTAACCTAAGGTTAGAGAACTAATTATCAAAAATTTACAAATCAAAAGAGAATTGCCTTTTTTGTATTTCATGTTAATAAGATATTATGTAGCATAACATTTACAATCATTTATTTGAACCCCTACACATACTTAAACTATAAGAAGGATTTATCAAAATAGGCAGTAGTAAAGTGAATAAAAGAGAAAAAGCTTTGAAAAAAATTGAATCTAAAAATTAGAAAACTTATGGATAATAAATAAAAAAGGAAGATTAAAAGAATAAAATTATTTTGATTCCTTCAAAAGTTCAAGAGTTGCCTCAAAATATAAATGCAAATCCTATTACAAAATTTATTGAAACATTATAATTTGACTTGAAATCAATAGATAAAATTTAACTTTCATTAATTATTTCAATATTAGTAAAATCATATTGCACAATAAATGAGATAATAGAAATGAAGTTTTCATAAATCATAGATAAATGTACTGTTTACTATTTGAATATAAATGATTCCTGGAAAAAAAACTATTTAATTCTTAAAGAGAGATTTCCTGATTATTTATAAGAATTTATTAGTAAGAATGCAGGATCCGATAAGCCTTTGATCAAACTATTGGGATAAAATAAAAGATAGACTTTAAGTAAAGAATTATATGTTTGTTGCTCTAAAATATAAAATCTAACAAATGATGAAGATTATATTAGCTTTTTGAAAGGTTTAACATTGAAAAAACTAAAAAAAATTACAATTGAAAGGATATCTAAAAGAAATTTAATCTAACATGAGGAGATTGGATAGAAGAATTAAGAATAAATAAAAGATCAAGATTTTTCAATAAATGAACAGCATAGAAATTTAGAAAAAAAGCAAGTTATAAAGATAATAATAAAATAAAAAGTAATAAATAGTCAAAAACAAGAATTAACAGATTGATTTTATGAATAATATTTTACATTTAATTAAAAAATACAACATATTTAATAATGTATTATAATTCATTCTATTCTATCAGCAGTTTAATTAAATCATTATGTAATAATTTAAGGGAATTCATAACTATATAATTTAGCTTTATTAATTTATTTATATTGAGAAATGAAGCTGAATGAATATTTATTTTAATTTTGATTTGGTATCTACATTATTTTAATTTTGTTGTCTGAGTTGATAATTTAAATAAAAAATTAATTATTTAATTGGATTCTTCATGAACTAAAGTAGTATATTTGTGATTTAAGATATATGATTAAAAGAGTTAATTAATTAACTCATAAAAAATAATTAATTTGAAATACCCTATCTATTGAAAAGTTAAATAAATGTAAATTGATAGCTATAAATTTCTTTACATGCTAGAAATTTAATTTGTACTTACTTTGAGAAGAAATTACTAAAGATTAGAATTAAATCTAAAAGTTAATTGAATATAATTTGATGCTAGGGTTGAATTATATTCGACCCTATTTCATTTTTATAAATTAGCTACTCAAAAAAATAATACATAACTAAAAAATGTTATATTTAAGATGAATAATAAAAAAATAAATATTTTCAATTTTCAATGAATTTTAGTAATATTGCATTAATACATAGCTAATAATTCTGACTATTAAAATAAATAAGTATTAGATGAATATTGGGAATATGAATAAAAAAAAAATAAAAACAATATAGATATTTATTTAGTGAAATGTAAATCTATAACTAATTTAGCAAATACTTTAAAACAATAAGGAAAATTTGAAGAATTAAATAATTGTTGGTGTTAAGGGGTTAAATTAAACAAAAATAATATTGAATTTTATTAATAATATTGTATCATTTATTCATTATTTTATAGGTAAAGCACTAGAGTTACAAGGATTGTATTAAGAAGTTTTAGATTGCTGGGATTAAGGAATTAAAAAGAATAAAGATATAATCGAGTTCTATGTTATGAAATGTGATTAATAAATTATAAAAATTAGCTATGACTTTAGAATATTTAGATAGGAAGGGAAAGGTTGTTAAATTTTGGGAATAAGTTATAAAGAAAAATAAAAATAAATTTATATTCTATTATGAACAAGGTAATTATTCAAGATTAGTTATTTATAAGCTCAAGCATTAAAAAGAATTGGGTTTTATGATAAATTAATAGAATGTTGGAATATTGGTATTTATTAAAATAGGACCTCTATAGAGTTCTATTAAGAAAAATGTATTAGAATATGTATATTAAGGTAATGAGCTAAAAAAGTAAGGTTAAATTGAATCAGTCATTAATTGCTGGAAAAAAGGAATTCAATTCAATAAAAACGATATAGAATTTTATCATTAAATAAGTAATAAAACATACATTAATTAGCTAACTTCTTAAATTCATAAGGGCGTCATGTTGAAGCTATTGAAATATGGAATTTAGGAATTAATAATAATTCATCCAACAATTAAATGTATCTTTTAGAAAAATTTAATCGTACTTTTTAATTTTTTGATTAGCTTCAGTTTTAATAAAATTGCATTTACTAAAATAAGCAATAATAACTTGTCGATTCAATTGTTAATTTGTTAATTTTCAAAAATAAGTTAGAGATCATTTTTGAAATCCTTTAAATAAAATTTAAATTTATTTCCCAAAATATAAATCTTATGTTCTTGCAAGTGTTTATATAATAATATTTATTATGAATTCGATATAACTTTTAAAGTTAACTTTTACAACTTGATCTCTAATCCATTTCAACTTGAATCTTATTAAATTTTGTAATTGATGAGTTGGTTCTAAAGGCAATAGAATCATTTAATCATATTGAGGTGCAGCATTATATCATACAAAATTTACATTTACTTCGAATAAATATGTAATCTGATTTATTTATAATTGAAACTAGTTAAATAAAAAAAGAATTTTTATATAAAAATGATTACAAAGTATATAATTTGAATTAATTTTAAATTAAATATATAATTAGCAATAAATAAAATAAAGAAATTTGATTCAATCGAATAAAGTAGTAAAACAAGTTGGATTCAAAATAAATTTGAAAAAAAAAAATACTTAAAATCATTTTGAAAAATCCAATCAAATTTTAGGAAATTTATTTAATTGTAAATTTAAAATAAGTTTATAATCTGTTATGTATTTTAATTATTTTGTATTTATAAATAATATCAATATTTTAGAGTAAGCCTAAAAAACGCTTTACATATTATTTAAACTAGAAAGAGGAGAAATTATATCAGTTTTAGTGAAGTTTACTTAATTTCATTAAATATAAATTAGATCATTTTGAATTATATATAAGAAGATCAACACTATTTAATACATATTATATGAATAATTAGTATGATATTATGTGTGTATTGTATAATCAATATATAATTAATGATATGTCAATAAGTTAACTTATTCTACTGATTTTTTTGTATCTTAATAATTAGTTATCTTATTTTCAATTTGAATTAATTGTATTATTATGAAATATTTTTATTGGGATAATTATAGAGTTGGTGTTTAATTAATTAATTTCTCAATTAAATTAAATAAATCTTGATGAAATAAAAGGATTTATTAAATATGCATTTCTATTATTAATTCCTACCAATTTTATTAAATCATACTCTCAATTTAGATTAACTAAAATATACATTCTTTTTGATTATGAATTAAATAAACGCTGTGCATTAATGTACGTATAATTAAAATTAATTTGTTCATATAATTTATTTTCATATAAATGAATATTATCTTGAATATTTATTTTTCTACTTATTAATAATAAAGATATAATTATTAAAAATATTAAAATGATGTTTGCACCTTAACATTCTAATAAATAATAAGCAGTTATACCTTTGATATTAATTATATTATTTCTAATTCTATCAGATGTTTAATCAAGAATATTAGCTCATAGTGATTCATTTACAACAATAAATGGTAATTTATAATGAGATTTATTATTTAGGCTGGTAGGTAATTTCAAATAATGCACATGAATCTAGAATTATAACTTGTGGAACATCTAATGTGTTATTTTTAAATAATTAAAGTCCTGTAGATTATAGTACTATGTATTTTAAAACTTTTGAAATCCAACCACATTATAAAATTGAATTGTAATTTAATTTTTGGACGTACTAATATAGTTTAAGTTTAGAATTGATTAATGGAATAATTTTTATTTCATAGTTTATTATGATAATTTATTAGCACATGCTAATTTTTATCAAACAATTAGCACAACTAATTTTTGTGAGGTATCTAGCTTAAATGATGAATCCTTTAATACAAATTTTTAACATAATCATTATGGTAGTACAGTTTCGATAGGATTCTTAAATAATTTGGGAAAATTTGGAATTTCAGATTTCTAATTATATATTTATGAATGCCCAGTTGGCTGTTATTCTTGCGATGAAAATGGTTGTTTTTATTAATTTTTATATATTAAGTCTTTTGATTCTAGAGTAATTTCATCAATAAATAGTATTGAAGGATGGTATACAAATGACATAATTTCTACATTAGTTGATAATATTGCAGGTATATTATAATTTTAATTAGATATTTATTATCATATATCAACTGGAAATTCATTCACAAAAGAGATTACTCTTATTGAACATGAAGCATTTAGTTTATATTTAAGAATATTAGTGTTTAATTCACAGACAACTAGAATTTATATCAAGATTGATGATATTCTTGTATTCACTACTATTTATAATTAAGGATGGTTATATATTAAAGATTATTTCTTGGATCATATGAGTTCATAATAAATAAAAATACAAGAACGTCGACATCTCAAATCTAAAATTAAAATTACAATTGAAGTAGTAATGATTAAAATTAATACATCTTTGCAAACATGGTTTGGAATTAGAGACTTTAAATTATTCTTAATACCTTATAATTTAGTAGTTGATATGAAGGATACATGTGATGATTCAAATATTTATCCTTTTGATGGATGTTTTTCTAAAATGTATGAATGTGTCGAAGGGTGTAGTAATTGTATTTTTGGTGTATGCTATGAGTGTTAAGGAGGTTGGGAATATTTGGAAACCTTAAGAAAATGTCATCCAATTTGTGGAGATTCTATTATCACATATACAGAAGAATGTGATGATGGCAATTTGATTTCTAATGATGGATGTCATTTTTGTAAATTAACTTGTTCTTCTTAATGCTAAATATGTTAATTAGGAAAATGCCTTTAATGTCAATAAACATACTAATTAATTGATAATTCTTGTTAATTAATCTGTTATTATAATTAAGATTATGAGATGTAAAAACAATAAGGTTGTTATTATTAAATGGAGAATATAATTGAAAATGAATTTTAATAACATGCTTTATTAAATTCTAATTTTTTAATGTTTACTCCTAATTGTCTAGTTTAAAATTATAAAATATTTAACTTTTAATATTAAATATGTAATGTTTTAAGAATAAATAATTGTAAAACTTAATATTACTAAGAATGTATGGAATGTATTGATGGATATCATTTAGAGAGAAATAAAAGGAATTGTATATCTTTATGTAATGATGGAATTATTGTAGAAACTGAGGTATGTGATGATAATAATAATATTTAATTTGACAAATGTTATAAATGTTAATAAAGTTGTTAATTAGAATGTAAATTTTGTATAAATGAAAAATGTTTATTTTGTTTAGATGGTTGGTAACTTATAGATCATATTTGTGTTTAAGAATGTGGAGATGGAATAATTGCTTTAGGATCTCTAGAATAATGTGATGATGCCAATGATATTAATAAAGATGGTTGTTATTAGTGTATGTGGTAATGTTCTCCTTATTGTAAATAATGTATTAATTAATAATTGTGTTCAAAATGCATTGATATTGGATTCATAACATTCATTTTTTATTATTTATTTTAATAAATATAATAATTAATATAATTATTTTATTAGATTTCCTATAATTTTGAATTAATTGGAGAAAATGAATGTAAACCTATTTGTGGAGATAATATTGTAATTATAGGATTAGAAGAATGTGATGATGGAAATGAAATTCCTTTTGATGGTTGTTATTAATGTTAATTTTAATGTGAAATTGGTTGTACAATATGTGAATATGGAGTTTGCTTATAAACTTGTAAATCAAATCAAATTATTGTAAATGGTTTATGTAAAAATGAATCAGAAGATTCACCATAAATTGATGAATAGGATTAAAGTGAAAATAACAATGATTTTTCTAATTATTATAATGAATATTGTGGTGATGGTAGAAAATCTAAAAATGAAGAATGTGATGATGGTAATAATGTAAATAATGATGGATGTTCAAATATATGTTTAAATGAATTAAATTGGAATTGTACTTAAAATTAATATAGTAAATGTTTTCCTATTACTAAATTATAAATATTGTTTTTGAATTAAAGTTTTGAATATTAATATATACAACTATCTTATGATAAATAAGTGAAAACACTTGGAGTACCTGAAGATTTTATTTCAACTATTAAATTTAATATAAATAAATTGAATACAAAAGAATATGAGATTTAAACCTATCCTGTAAATCAAATTAGAAATGATAAATTTATAGATATTAATTATTAAGTAGAAATTTTCATTTATAATTCATTTTCTGATTAACCTTAATTAACAATTAGTGTTTAATAATTATTGATTGATGAAAATTAATTTCTTGTATATCCTAATTCCTAATCTATTTTACTTAAATATCCAAAATTTATGAATAATAATTTAAAAACAGCCTCATATAAATTATAAAATTTTGGTCGCATAATGATGATAAATATAAGTTGTAGTAGTCTATTAATGTTATTACTTGGATATTCAGTGACATTTGTTTAATTATTAGATATAATTTAATATCAAAGTACTTTAAGATATATAAATCTTGATTTCCCATAAAATGTATAAATCTATTTTGAATCATCTGATTTTATAACAATATAACCTATTTTGATATATTTATAAATATCAAATTAATTTGATGACATAATAGGTCAAGAATATATTCATAGTTTTGGAAGATTTTTATATTATAAAACTAATGCAGATTTATTAACAAATATTTAAGGACAGCTTATTTAGCTTATTGTAATTCTTACTATATTTCCTATTTATTATTTTTAGCGTTGGTTATAAAAATATCTATTCACCTAAAAATTTATAAATTTTATTCGCAGAATCTAAACTAAATATATTGGAAAACTTGCATATAAATGTTATATTTTAAATAGAAAAATATTAAATAAATTTATGAAATATACAAAAGAAGGATTTGTTTAGATCTTTTTAATTAATAGTTGGGATTTAATATTTAAAGTACTTTTATATATAAGTTCAAATTCAAATAATTAATCAGACTACAGAACTTACATATCAAAAGGAATTTGCTTATTTTATTTTGTTTTAATAATTTCATTTTTAATATAGTCAATTTAAAAAGTGAATAAATTTAGGTAAATGTAAAATGAGTTACAAACATCAATTTTGTTGATAAAAAAGCTTTTATTTTTAATAGTCTTAATAGAAATGCAATAATAACCTTTATTATAAACAATACTACTATCAATTATTATGTCAATTTATTTAAGTTGTATAATCTTTATGGATAAAGGTAATCAAAATTCTGAACGATACACAATAATTTCAACTGAAATCTCATTAATTTTATTTACTTTATTAGGATTAGCATATTGTTAAGAATTTTAAACTTATTTTAGTTTAAATACACAATTTATCATTGGATTTATTTAAATTACTATTCTAATTATAGGTTTATTCCATCCATTACTTAAATGTTTTAAATAATTCTTTTAAGAAATTAAAAAATGTTTAATAAAAAAAAAAAATAATCAAATTAAAACAGTATCAAATACAACAAACATTTTTATTTAAGAGTAGTTATGAAATGAAAACTATTTAAATTTTTAAGCAATAAAAATTACATACTTATATTAAATAATTAATTACGATATGAGTATATTACAATAATCAATTTTCTGCAAAAATTAATATATCTAATCTGATATTATTATTATTAAAATATATTACAATTTTATTTTTAAATCTAAATATTATGTATCGTTAAATTGATTATTATTTACCATCACTTTCTACCTAAATTCAATATTTTATTATACATTCTCCCTAGATTCTTTAATTTATCCAAAATAAGATCAAATATATTATTAATTTAATTAATTGATTATTAATCAGTCTTATAAATATTTATTTGAGATAAATACTTTAGGATGTGAATTTATGGATTAATATTAAATAAATAAATAATAGATTTTCTTTGATAAATATATTATATTCAATTATCAAATAATGATTTTATGAAAATAATTATAATTAAATTATGATATAATCTAATGGAGAATTTGATTTTACAAACTAAGCTATATTGAAACTAATTAAGAATGAAAAAGAAAATAAATAAGAGGATATTTGTATTGCTATTGCTATTGACTATAAATAATAAATTATGGCTTCAGGTTGTAAAAATATAATAAAGTTATGGAATTTTTAAATTGGATAAATATCATAAATCACATAATTAGAAGGGCATAAGGATTTAATAACTTGTTTAATTTTTAGTAAAAAGAGTAGAAGTCTCATTTCAGCTTCTTAAGATTGTCAAATTAGATTATGGAAATAAAATATAAATGAATCATGGTCTAGTTCACAATCATCTTAAGAACATTTAGGTTGTATTAATTGCATAATTATGAATTATTCTGAAGAACTTCTTTTTACAGGGAGTTCTGATTTGTCAATTAAAGTATGGAAAATTAATATTGATTTGAATGAATTGAAATTGTTATATCAGCTAAATAAACATACAAAAAATATAATTGGACTAACTTTAACTCCAAATGAAAATGTATTAGCTTCTTCTGGATTAGATAATTAAATAATTATTTGGTGTAAATCTTAACAAGGTAAGTATGATTTTAATTATGTAATTAAATAATCTGTTATAGAATCTGGTTGTAGATTAAGTTTTATAAATGATAACAAATTAATATGGGTATCAAGAAGCAATGAAGTAATGCATATTTTTCAGGCTTAAGATGGAATTTTTAGAGAAAACACTAAGCAAAAATTAAACCTTAATTGTAGTCCAATGTGTCATGAATAATTTAACTTTCCTATTTATTATAATTAAGAATCCAAAATTATTGCTCTCAAAAATAAATTTCATTTCTACATTATAAAAGAATAGCTTGATGGTCATTTTTAAATCTTATAGTCTATTGAATTACTATCCACAACTACTTATGGTACTGTAACTAATGATGGAAGATTTATTGTATTATGGAATAATGTATCTAAATCTTATTAAATTTATGAATTAACAATGAAATGATATATATATTCATTAATTTATTAATACATATATATAATTTATATTTAATATTTCTATTAGAATTTTTATTTTTATATGTTATTTTTGTAACAACCAATATATTAATATATAATCATTTATAACATTAGGATTCAGGTATTTTTATATGAACATCCACTTTAAGGTAGAGGCGTAGTTTTTGAAGCATCCTAAACTACTAAATATATAGAAATGGCAAGTAGGTGGTATATTAATTTAAAAAATAGTATTCCTTTAAGTTTTTGATAAAATCTTTTTGTTAATTCAAATTTTATACTTTTAATGTTTATAATGTTATAATTAAAGTAAACGAAAATAGAACTCTTTAATTTATAAGAAATTAGCTTAACAAATTTTTTAATTAAATTATTTTAATTAATTATTACAAAATAGTTAATAAAGAAATTCATAATCTAAAATCTATTTAGGAGGAATTTTCAGTATCCTTTTTGGCCTCAATTTCTCCAAAAATAATGAGCCTTATAAATAATATTTTATGTACCCCCTTTGCCTATAAAATTATACAATCTCATCCTTTTTTATAAATTATTTATAAATTTTTGCTGGTTGATAATTTATTTGTATTAATTAGGTTTGAAAGTTAAATTAGGAATGATAGATTTAGAGATTTGGCTAGAATTCCATCCTCTAACAGGATAGCTCTACTATGATCCCGTGTTTAGACGAGTTCCCTTGTGAGGTGTAAGTAAAATCAATGACATTTTTCTGGACTTGGTTCTTCAACTATCTTTAGTTTTTGATAGATAATTAAAGGATACTAATTTATGTTGCTGTAACAGGTACAGTATGGGAGGTGGTATTTACATATCTGTTTATTCAGAAATGTAATTAATAGATACTATACAAAAAGAGTTTATTATGATTACACCAAAATTATAAAAAATAATAGGAAAAATTTAATAATCCCTAGTTAATATACAAAGTTATATTATTCATTGAAATAATCTGCAGCAAAAAGATGAGTTCACCTTATGACTTGTAACCATAATATTATACTAGCCAAGCAAATAGGGAGACTATATTTAGATTAAGCTAATAGGAAACATACTGAATTAGCTTATTTACTATGAATTTCTATTTGTTATGCATAATAGGGACTAAAATGTAAAAACTATTAATGGAGAGTTTGCTTATAGGGAGACTTTTATCTATTTGAATAATAATCAAACATTTTATCCAAAAATTAGTTTTCCTTAAAAATGACTTGGAAAATATATATTTATAATTAATTCTTCTCTTTTTTATTTGATTTTACTTAAGCATTATTCATAACTTGTAAATTAACTTAGTTTATTGTATAAATTCTCATTTAATACTGTAATAAATATTTTTAATAACCTAATAATGTAATTTAAATTTATTGGAGAAAATTAATTAACATTTTTTCTTAATTTAATAGAATAGAATAATTATAAAAATTCTAGAATTACTAATTAAAAATTACTGTTCTCTTTATTTATAAATATTTTGTCCAAATTTACCAAAGTAATATATTAAATAAAACTAATACTGTCTTAAAGATGAATTGTCTATGCAATATCTTCTAAACAATTAGAAAAAATTGTTTAATTTTGGTATTCTTTTTGAATAAATATTAAAAAAAACAGAATTTTAAAGGATTTTTTTTTAAATAACTACTTTTTGATTGATTCAAAAAAAATATCCTTAATTAATATTAAATTATTTTAGTTTAAATTTGATAAGTTTTCATATGCTATCTTACTGCTAAAGATGTTAATAAGTTAACTCCTAGTAGTGAAAAAATTAATCATCAAAATATAAACTATTGCTTGAAATTTTGTTTTAAAAAAAAACCAATCATCAGTCATCTAATAAAAAAAATCTTAATTTCAAAAGATATTCTTTTCATTTCTCATTTGTTTGAAATTTAAATTTCATCATTACTTAATCTATAGACAGATGTTATACTTTGATTCAATCATTGAAGTAAATTTTGGGTTTTCTACTAAGTTTTCAATTTTCATTGTGTCTAAAAAGAAATTTACAAACAGAAATATTATGAATATAAATTTGATATTTGATAAAGTATGTCAAATTTGATTTTAAAAACAATAAATCAAATGAAAATTTACATAATATAAACTTATTGTAATATCAAAAGTTAAAATTTCTATAAATTTATTTATAAATTCAACTCATATTGCTTTTCGATATCAATATTAATTATTATTTTTGTAAGAATATATAATAGGGGGTTCTTGATAAATATTTAATCTTTGATTCATATTTTAAAGTCCAGATTTTATAAACTTATAAAAAAAGGTTTAAATTTGTATAGTGATCACGATTTCTAATAGTCAAATAAAATAAAAGATAATTAAATAATGTATCTCCACAAAAATCTCTACATTAAAAAGCAGGGTTTATGATAAATTAAACAATTCATTTCGAATTAATAATTGAATAAAACAAATATCTTATAATTCAAAATCAGTTAATAATCAAATTAATACAGAATCCCAAATTTTCTGAATCAAAATGTCAATTTCCTTTTAACTACCCTAATCTATTCTGTAAAAAATTTCAGATACTGAAATTTTATCATAATCACAAATCTGATAAACTTTATCATATTCTTTATAAGTCATAGAACTATATTCTACATATCTCCATTTTGATCTAATATTTTTATCGTACCATTCTTTAACAATTTGATCTAAATTTGGCATTCCAACATAACCATCAGAATAATATTGGATTTTCTTTTTAGTTAATAGGTTAACTCTTTCTTCCCAACCTTCTTGCTTTTAAATTTGTTCTTTGGTAATTAAATGTTGATAATATCTCCATTAACAGTTATTTATAGATATTAAAATTGAATTAAATTTGAAATATACAGACCACGGATAATATTCTTATTACATAAGATTCCAAAAATTCTTAAGCAGATCATAAAACTCTTCAAAATCTTTATTATATATTTTTTAGTCTAGAGATTTGAATTTCTCAATTTCCTTATATTAATTATCCATAATTCCTTTATAGTGCTTCAACGTACTTATGCCTTCTGATTTAGTTTTATCTATATGATGATTTGATATAAATGGAATTATTTCTTTTTTAAATCGCTCAAATATGATTTTAAAATTACAATCAAAATTGTCTCTTCGATACAACTCATAATACTTATTCTTCAATTGTTATTGAACACCTGTTAACTTGATATTAATAAACTAATCATATTATTATTTCATCTGTTATAGTGAATTTAAATTGATTTTATTTTATAAATAATTTTGAAGAAGTAATTAAAAATTATTCTTGCCCAGTTCCCAAAGGTATTAATTGTCTTAGTTTTTATTTTAATTAAATAAAGTATTAGTATTAAATTTGAGATACCAAAAATGATTCATGGTTGGTATCATTTAGAAAACAGGAGATTGTATTCCATTAATTTTTTGTGTTTTAGATTACAATATTTCCTTCTATTTAGGAGATTCATCTGTAGAATCAGGAAATAAAAAGACAATGTTTTTAATTAACTTATTTGATAATTAAGATAAAATAGATTCCAACATAAAAAAGGAACCTATTTACACTTTTCTTGGAATTAAAAATCCAATTAGAATATTTTAATTAAGTTAAGCTGAATTAGATATTACATTATATATGCTAGTGCAAATTTATTGATCATCATAATTTAGATCGTCACTATAATCTGGTGTATATATAATTCTAAGTCCTGATTTTCCATTTTATGGAGTAATATAATATACTTTCATTTTTTCATATTCATCATTTTGTTTTTCTTTTTTTATGTCGATATCATCAATGATTTCAAATCTATAAGGATCTTAAAACTCAACACCATAATAATAATTTACAAATAAGTTTATTAGATTCTACTTTTCTGAACTTTATGTTCCAATTAAAATAATAGTTTTGTATTCATCTAGATTTTCAATAGATGATTTACACTACTTAGGATATTAATGTATATCAAAATCATTTCCCTTCCTTAATTTATAAGTGTTTTCTATTATATTTAAATAACTGTATGTTTTAACTTTTTGTTTTTTTGGTTCAACCTTTGGCTCTCCCTTTTTAACTTCTTCAGTTTATGATTCTTTTTCCATAATTTGTAATTTATCATTTGAGTTATTTAAAATTGATTAGATCTTAACACATATGTTTTATGAAGATGCTTCAACATTTGAAAATATTTAAGAAATAGGTTCCATTAATGTCTCTAAATTAGATATTAATTAATTGAATGATGTTGATAATTATTGGATTCTTAATAAATTGAAGACTTATTTTTCAAATTCATCATTCATAATTTAATCAAATTATTTTTCTAAATCTTATCCTAAATTAGATAAGTATTACTAAGCTTAACCAATTATTTCCATAATTTAACTTATCTTTTTTGAATATGTATCGTAACTTTAAGTTATATTTTTTTTCCATAATGTAATTTATTTCATTGATTTCAAATCTTATTTATGTAAATTATGTTATTCAATGCAATATAAACAACAACCTCTTTTTATTTAGCAATTCATATTTAAGCAAGCATAGAGTATCTCTTCTTTATTATGATCAGATACTTAGCACTCAATCATATATTATTAAATTTTCTATTTATAAATAATTATTATTATCATTTAGGTTTTATAGATATATTTGGAGCTGTCAAAATTCAAATTCTATTAGTATAATAATGACTAATTTATAATAAATTAATTTTATGTATAAAATTAGAACAAAAAAATTATATATGAATAAACTAAATATAATTAGTAGTGTAGTTAACTCAATTATTGTAAAATATGAAATCTGAATATTGATTCTCTTTATAAAAAATAGATGTAAAAAAAAATTATTTTTGCTTGATAATCCTGTTACATTATATTTACAATTCGTTGCTTTAAGTATTGAAGATTCTTAATATTAAATATTAGATATTTTAAATATTTTGTTTAAAGAAATGTACATTCTTATAATTTTTCATGAAAATTAATGGGATTTTAAATATTCAATAAAAATTAAGTATGTCATATTAAATAAGATAATAAAGAGTAGATATTAAGAATTATATATTGGATAATTGTAGAATATAAAGTCTAAACTTATTATTTATACAAATCTTATATATATCTAAAATAATAAAAATTAAAAATTCATTGTTCTTAAATATTTTATTTATCTGATACTGTAGAAATTGTTTTGTGAAACCCAATCATTGGGTGGAAAAACCAATAAAGAAATAATTTAAACTGCTCAACAAAATAACATTTGAAGGTTTCTTTTATGAATAATTTCAATAAATTCATTTGGGGCAATTAATATTTGTTTAAAGTGTGCCTTTAATAAGGAGAAAAATCAAAATAATCTTGTATTAAACAAGAACAAGGACTAAAGATATAAATTAGAAATAAAGTAAAGAAAATCATCCTTGTATTCTTTAATCATTACATCAAATTTATAAAATATACTGAATAATAAAATTATTTTAAAAATTTATTCAGATTTTAATTTGNCTAAGCTTAACCAATTATTTCCATAATTTAACTTATCTTTTTTGAATATGTATCGTAACTTTAAGTTATATTTTTTTTCCATAATGTAATTTATTTCATTGATTTCAAATCTTATTTATGTAAATTATGTTATTCAATGCAATATAAACAACAACCTCTTTTTATTTAGCAATTCATATTTAAGCAAGCATAGAGTATCTCTTCTTTATTATGATCAGATACTTAGCACTCAATCATATATTATTAAATTTTCTATTTATAAATAATTATTATTATCATTTAGGTTTTATAGATATATTTGGAGCTGTCAAAATTCAAATTCTATTAGTATAATAATGACTAATTTATAATAAATTAATTTTATGTATAAAATTAGAACAAAAAAATTATATATGAATAAACTAAATATAATTAGTAGTGTAGTTAACTCAATTATTGTAAAATATGAAATCTGAATATTGATTCTCTTTATAAAAAATAGATGTAAAAAAAAATTATTTTTGCTTGATAATCCTGTTACATTATATTTACAATTCGTTGCTTTAAGTATTGAAGATTCTTAATATTAAATATTAGATATTTTAAATATTTTGTTTAAAGAAATGTACATTCTTATAATTTTTCATGAAAATTAATGGGATTTTAAATATTCAATAAAAATTAAGTATGTCATATTAAATAAGATAATAAAGAGTAGATATTAAGAATTATATATTGGATAATTGTAGAATATAAAGTCTAAACTTATTATTTATACAAATCTTATATATATCTAAAATAATAAAAATTAAAAATTCATTGTTCTTAAATATTTTATTTATCTGATACTGTAGAAATTGTTTTGTGAAACCCAATCATTGGGTGGAAAAACCAATAAAGAAATAATTTAAACTGCTCAACAAAATAACATTTGAAGGTTTCTTTTATGAATAATTTCAATAAATTCATTTGGGGCAATTAATATTTGTTTAAAGTGTGCCTTTAATAAGGAGAAAAATCAAAATAATCTTGTATTAAACAAGAACAAGGACTAAAGATATAAATTAGAAATAAAGTAAAGAAAATCATCCTTGTATTCTTTAATCATTACATCAAATTTATAAAATATACTGAATAATAAAATTATTTTAAAAATTTATTCAGATTTTAATTTGTATAGCTAATAAATTATTGTTTTTATTAAATATATGATAATATTTAACCTTTTCTAAATAACTGAATATGCTAAACTTAAAATTTACTCTTACATATTCTTAGTTTTGCTATTATTAATGCTTATAAAAATATTCATTTAGATCATTATAATTATTATATTCAATTTGTGATAATAATTGATAAAATTTTCAATTTGCCAAGAAGTAAAATCTAATAAATTATTGATCAACTGAAAAATTGTTTGGAAGTAAATTTAACAACAATTAATTAAGATATTAAAATATTAGCAAATTTCAATAAGTATCTTTTACATTAGGAGTATATCTCATTTAAGTCATTTAATAAAATAATAAAACATTTTATACAAATTAAAAAAAAATATAAATATGTATACAATTTTAGTAATTTTGATACAATAATGAATAATCTAATATTTAAAATAATAGAATTCAATAAAATTGTACCAATTTAAATTAAACTAAATGATTAAGTTAATATTGCAATTAAAGGCTGATTAAAATTTTAGAAATTGTTTAAACAGGAAAAAATAAAAAGCCTAAAAAAAAGACTATTAAGTAAATGTAAAATTTTATTTTATAACAAAATAGGGGAAAATTTTAATTTGAAATGAAATCTATTTATCGATAACTAAAAATAGTGAATTTAAAATGAATTTGATGATTTAATTAATTAAATTCTATTGTAATGACATTAATGTTTAAATATATTATGAAATAAATATCAAAAATTTGATAAATTATTAATTTTTAACTTCTTCTTCTAGAATAAGAATTATTTTCCATTTTTTCTAGGATGCCAAATTGTATGTTCAATTTTTTCGATGATTTTGGTTGTCTTTTAAAAATCAAATATCTTTAAATGTCTGCTTTTATTGATTGCCTTGCTTAGATATTTAATTATTTGTATATCAAATTTTTTCTTATATGAACAGCTAATTTCATATACTTTTAATTTGCAATATTACTATTACTGGGTACTATTTTAGGATCATTTTTAATTTTTGCTGTCCTTCACTTTTTTTTAGGGTATTTTATAAATTGCCTAGTTTATAATTTTGTAATATTTTATTTTATTTCATTTTATATTAATTCATTAAAGAAATACAAAAAGTGGATACTAAAATATTTATATAACTTCCCTTTATCTATGTACTATAGATTATTAACCCTAATTGTATAGTTTGATTGTTATCTTTTGTAACTCAGAATTTTTAGGATTTTTGCTCAATAAGTACATATTCAATTTGGTATGATCTAAAATATAATTATTTTAAACTTACCACATATTTCTTTTGTGAAGAACAAACTAAGAAATTCGATGCACAAATTTTCGATCAATATTTGATTTTTTTTTACTATTAGAGTTAATAAAATGATTTAAAACTTTGGGATTATATTGTAATGTTTAACAGGATTTTAGACATAGAAAGTTATTAAGTAAATCATGATGAAAGTACAAAACACCTTTAACATAATTATATTTCTTAAACTCTCCCATCATAACTCTGTTATTATCTAATAAATAATATATTGCTTATAACATTTTAAATATAATTAAATTATGTTATATCATATCTTAAACTTAAAGAAATATTTCCTTTTCCTAATTATGCTAACTAATTCCAAGATAATAAATCAATTTGATTCTTTTAACTTTCACAAAATATTAAATGGTATCTAATGTGGATATACTAAACATACCAATAAACTAGTCTAAACTCTCTATACTAATACTCCTTTATATAACATAGATGAGGCTTCTACTAAAATGTTATTAACTTATATTATATATAGTTTATGCTTAAGATAGAATAGAAATAATATCAGAAAACAACATCTAATAACAGGATATACCGTATTAATATAAACAATTCACAAGTTATTATCCTTATCCAAACTATGAATTTACAAAAATAAAATTTGTAATTGCTAACTTTACTTAATATATTTTTCTCAATAAAAAAGGATCCAGTATATAATATAATTTTTATTTCTACTTATATTAATCAAGTAGTTGATTAAATATCAATTTGATAAATTTTTTATGTTCAATTAAGATTCTGAATTAATTTTTTTATTAAATGAATTAATGAATCTCATCATAAAAGTAATAAGAATTCTTATAATAATTATTATATATTTTTAATTTCTAATGAATTTTTTTTTGTTCTTTTAATTATTATCCAAACAAAAGATAATTATATTATATTTACAGTTATTAGCATGAGTTATTTAAAACTCCTAATAAATAAATTATTAATTTAGTGAATTTAATAAATTTATAATAATCATGAAATTCCAAGATTATTATAATAATTCAGAATCTTATGAATAAGTGATTCTTATAAATAATAATAAGTTGGATATAGAAAATATTAAACCATTATAAATGAAATCAGTTATATTTATTTAGGTTTTGTTTAAATCTTTCAAATATAAATTTTATTCTAAATAGAATAACTAATTTATTCTAAACATTTTTATTTATATCATAAATTTTACTACATATTTTAATATATAAAAATGATAACAAAATTTCTAATCCTTTTTATCATTATGCATTTGAGATTAGGAAGTTTTATTTAATGTTGGGATCCTCAGTGTAATAAATATATAGAGAAATTTAATAAAAAACCTTTGATGTTTGGAAAAATTATTGTAGATTTAAATTAAGTACCAAAAGTCAATGTTATAATTGGATATTCTGACATTGATTATTTTAATGATCCTGATTATTTTGGGCTTGTAAATGAAGATGGAAATTTTTCGGACTCAATATGTTTTAACTTAAAAATATATAAATATACTTCTAATACTTATTCAGATTATCTAGAGATAACTGATTTAACTATTTTGGCTTCAAACAACTCTAAAAAAAAATAGAGATATTATTCTTTTACATTAGAAGGGGAGAAATTATAATAATTTATGGTTAAAACATCTAATTCACATTAGTATATATATAGAGGATTTTTTGCTTTTGTCTTTTCATATAGATAATCTAATAATTTATAAAGTATTAATTAATTTGAAATTTTTTTCACTATTAATAAATCATTTACAACATTAATAAATTAAGGCTTCAAATCTTTATATTAAATAAATTTTTTTTATAATTGTGATCCTTTATTTTGCTATTTTTTTGCGGAAAAAGAGATAAAATTTTGCGCTGATATCAAATGTGCTGAATATATAAATCCAGATCTCCATTTTAACGATAAAATAATTCTTTACCAATTTTATTAAAGCCAAAACGAAAAGTAAATTTACTTGACTCACCCTTAAGTATGGTATGTTGGTGAAGGACTTCTAGAGTAAGCAAAAATTATTAGTTTTGATAATACCTAACCTGGTTAAATCAAAATTGAATTAAAAGTTGGAATAGTTTGGAATGGACTAAAAATTTAGGTTACAAGTTCATTAGAGTAAGTAATTATTGATGGTGAATTATCCGATATGCCTACACCTATTAGAGTTTTTGGATAGACCTAACAGATATATTGTATCAAAGCTTAAGGATCAGAATCCTGTGCAACTTGTGATGAACAATATCTAGCTTAAGGTTATGCCAACAATGGTTGTTCATTATTTGGATCTAAGATATCAATGAAATTCATAATTTTATCAATAATAATTTTATAAATTTTTCATTGAAAATAAGATTCATTGATATAAAAACTTAATATTCTATTTTTGTTAGGGTTTTTTATTTTATAAAACCCTTCTTAATATAACTACTATGCCCTGATTAGTTACATAGAGAAATATAACTGTGTTATTTATATTTGAAGTCTTTATTATTAAATAAGTTAGAGTTGATTTAATTATATTCATATGTTTAATATAATAAGCAGTTTAATTTAACTTTAAAAATGTATTAAATATTTAATTCATAATATGGATACTTAATGATTATTAAATACTCATAGAATCTCAAATGATAATCCTAAAATATTTTTGTTTTCTAAATATAGTAATTTTTCATCATACAATCCTATCATAATTAGAAAAAGCTTCTTTTAATTCTATTTGGTTCAAACAACTCTAATCTAATGTTTTAAGTATTTAAATATAAATTTTTTAAAAGCAATTTTGTTCAAAAGTGATTTATAATTTTACAATCTTAGCTTATTAAAATAATAATTTTGAATTATATGTGTTTTATAAATTCAGATCTGAAGAAATAAAATTATAATGGAATCTATTTTTTCAATTAATTATGCTGAATAAAATATGAAATAAGTTTAACTTTATCTATTTAGTTTCCTCTATATTTTTGACCATTTGGAACCTAAAAATTATCTCCTCTAATCTTCTACTTCTGTTAAAAGGTTACTTATTGATATTTTGGTCCAGGATCATATTGTATTGTAATAAATTATTTGAAAAGAGTTTCCTATTCACTAATGAATCTTTTCCATCTTTAAATAAATATAAGTTAATTTCTATTTGGAAAACTTTAGACACTTTACATCAGTTAATAAAATATTTTTGAATAAATGAACATAATAAATTAGGGTATAGGGTATTTTAAAATCATTTTTATTTTAAGATAATGGTAATTTGTAAATTGCATGGTGAATAATTTAATTAATTTCATTTTGCAGAAAATATATCATTTTTATTCGTTTAATCAATCGGCATTCTATCTAAAGGTCTTAAATTATCTATTATTTCAATTATAACAACCTTAGAATATAGAATGGACATCAGATTTGATGGACAGCTTTATTGGAAAAAATTTGAAAATTTTGAAAAATTCTCAAGGAAATGACATCTTAATAATTAAAAAATTTTTAAATTTTGAAAAACTAGAAATTGATTAATAGGTAAAATTTTTTATTATTTTATTTATTTAAAAACTTAATTTGATTATATTTGAAATTAGTATAGATTCTTGTCTTTAAGAAATCGTATCTTTGTGAAATGAATAATTATCATCTTGTGACTGACATTTTTCTGAATATAATTGAAAGAATTGCTTTTTGTGTAGCATTTCGAGAGATCTGATTTAAGACCTAAGAATATAACCTAAAACATCAAACTTTTCCTAAAAATAATTATTTTAAATGAGAAATACTTAAAATAATAATATTAATTGTTACATCTACAAATTACCTTCTATATAGATTACCTATAATTTATATACTCTTTCTTTTGTTAATAAAAGTATATTATCAAATATGTAAAATTAAACCATTTTTCAATAATTTTTGAATTGAATTTTACAATTTTTAGCAGTTTCTATTCCTAAAATAATTTACCAAACGAATTTTTTAGTAGATCTTCAATATATTGATTTAGAAGAGCAGAACAGTTTAGTAAAGTGTAAGGTTTTATAGATTTGATTGACTTATTTATTTATGATTTCAATGTATCTAAATTTAATTTTAATTTCATTTATTGAAAATGAATATAAAATAATGATAAATGATAAAAATTCTTAATTAACATTTATATTAAATATAAATAATATTCTATAGTTTTAAAGCATTATTTTTAGTAATTAATTTCTTTTATCCATTAATTCACAATATATTGTATATCTAACAATTATAATATAAATTAAATCATGCCAATTTAGATCAGAAAACCTTAAATTTTCTTTATGAATAGTGCTACTATAATTTAATTTAATCAAATATTTTATTTTCTAAATGGATAATCTATAATGTGTTATTCTCATTTTCATAAATACAAATAACAACTTATAATTTATAAATAAAAATTACTAAATTTTTTACAGAGTTTGATTGTTAATATTTCACAAAAATATTTCATAAATATCCAAAATTTAAGAATTTCTAATAAAATATATGCATAAAGATCATTTAATTTAATAAGATAAAAATAAAAATAGTTATTAAAATTAAAGATAATTCTGCGAAAAGTAAAAAATACTCAAGAATCAATATTTAAAACATTTTTTTTAATTGAATATATTTATATTGATAATCATTCTTCAAACTATTCTTTTAGGCTTTCTGACTTTTATCTATTAGGAATTATAATCCCAAGTTATTAAGTATTATCCATCATCACTTAAAGTTCCAAATGTCAATCCTGTGTCAAAATTTATTGCTTAAACAAGAGTGCATTCTAAATCCTAATTGGATGAAGGTTGATTTATGATTCTAATAAAATTCACATATTCTCCATTTTTTACAAGAAGGAGCTATTTTGATTTGACATATTTTGATGGGAATAGGTTATAGCAAGATTTTTAACCACCTTTAACTTGGAGTTTTTTATCTAGAGAGTATAAACCTGATTAAGAATTGAACATGTAGAAATCAAGTTCATTTCTTAATCCTTGTTAAAAGATGAATATATCATTAGTAATGAAATTAATTCTAAATCCCTTCCATGATGTTTATATTATTTATTTGACTATCCAATTTTGTTTATTTGAACCTTCCATAATTATTATTTTTAGATCAGATCCACAGGAGATTAATTTTGTTCCTTCTTCATTTAGTGATAATCCTTAAACACAGTTTAAATGCACAATTAGAGTTTATGAGCATACCCAACTTAAAGGGTATTTAGATTTTGATTAATAAAATCTAATAGCATGGTCAGCGGATCCAGTTATAATAAGATCTTCTTAAGGAGAGTTTATTAATAAACAATTAATTTAGGTAATATTTTCTGATATTTTCAATAGAAATTTTGAAGTTGATTTGAGTATTGAAGATCGAAATATAATATCGCCCATATATGAAGATGAGACAAAAAATTATTATGATTTGAAAAAGTTAATAGTACTAACTGAAAATCCAAGTTATTAAATTATTTGAATTAATTTTAATGATTCATTCTTTAAGTTAAATACTTTTATATTGCCTCTATCCTCTACCATTACAATCGTATTGTTATGATTTATAGCAATAGCATGACAATATCTATTATTTGTAGTCATCTTAGGAATTAATTCATAAGGGAAGAATTCTAAGCTAGATTAAATATTTTGCATATTGGGTATTGGTCTTATTAAATTACTTAAAAATGATTTTCGAATCAATTATTCTAAATAATAAAATGTTAAATAAAATAAAATGAGAAATAACAAAAAAAATTAAGAAGGATGAATTCATATCTCTAAAAAGAAACGAACAAGATTTATACTTTCTGTTGTGCACATATATGAAACAGAAATCCATTAGGGAATAATAATTGGAAATAAGCTATGAATAAATTAGGGATAGCTTCTAATAATTGCAACTAGAATTTGGTCAACTAAGAAAACGATCCAAGAATGAGAGATCATAATGTATCCGAAAGGACCAAATTCACAAAAAAAAGGTGTCGTAAGGTTCTTCCAATAACATGAAGGGAAAACCTAACATAAGAGCGA
This sequence comes from Paramecium pentaurelia, assembly GCA_905183005.1. Lineage (NCBI taxonomy): Eukaryota > Ciliophora > Oligohymenophorea > Peniculida > Parameciidae > Paramecium > Paramecium pentaurelia. Next base: position 30,351 of record CAJJDO010000020.1, on the reverse strand, counting down.
TGCTTTGTAAATCAAAACATTCTGTTAAGATCAACAATCGAAAATAGCTATGCCAAAGTAAATAATAATTATAATCTAAGATAATGTAAGTGGGACTCTGAAAGGATAGATGAAGATTCTTAAGACTAAATTTTCTGTTGGAATGCAAAAAAGTTTAGATATCCATCCTATCTTTTGGTCCAGCATTGTTACCTCAAGTCATCTTGACTTCTAATCTCTCAAATATATCTTAAAATGAAAAACTTGAGAACTAACTTCATTACTAAACCTTAGTGAAATTTAGCTTATTTCTAAAAAAGTAAGTCGAATCACCTTTTTATTCAAACAGCTATGAAAACCCTTTTAGTAACAAATTCTTTATAAGCCTAAACAATAATTAATTCCTTTATTTTATGAAGTATTATATAATCCTGTTTATAAACCTTCTTTTTACTCTTATTACACATAGAAATCACCATAACTTAGTTATTCTAATAAATAATAATTCTACATTTACTTCTTTGTTTTTTAAGACACATTCTCAATTTGCCATTAACCAATTTTCCTCAATCAATTTGTTCACCAATAAATATGATTTGATATAAATTAATTATATAAATAGGTGATACTTTGAAAATCTGTTTTAATTCTAAATTTATTTTCCAATTTTTATTCCTTAGGAATTATCTGTTCCATTTTCTCTTTTAAAGTAAAATTAATAAACACATGATTATTTCTGAATACAATCCATCCTCTGACTTTAATTCCTTCCTTATTGTGATCTTCATATGAAACTTTTGATATACTAAAATTGTCTCAATATAAGATTTATTTTGCAGAAATTCTCAGATAATTTATCTCATTTGCTATTTTACAATGATTCTCTCTAATAAATCCTCCAGCTTTTCATTTTTTTTCTTTCACCTTTTCTTTGTATCCCTCTAAATATTTTTAATTGTACACTCTCTCAATCGAAATTTTTAATAGTATAAGTTTTTGACTATTTTTCTCTCTAAAATAACTAATTTTTTAATCTTTGCTTTGTTTAAATTTCCCATTCATACACTTTACATTATGTATCACTTTTTAAATGATAGACTTTGAGGGAGTTTCCTATTGATTAGATCTACCTCTTAATATATTTAGAAGTATAAGTGCCTTTTATTTCTTCTCTTAACATACTTCCTTAAATTACATTGAAAAAGTTATCTTAAACTTTGTCATAATTAAAAGTAAGAAAATGAGGATCTCAAATTAGATTTAATGATTTTTTATATGATTTGAATTAATATAACTATAAAATTGTTAAATTTGATATTAATTTTCATTCAATATTTTCCAAATAAAAATAAGAAAAAATTCGTTTGATTGATAATGGTTATATAAAATGATTGAATATGATTTAATCAATATATTACTTATACCTATTTAGATAGAAATTATCTAAATTTATTTTAACAATACTTTACAATTAGATCACTTAAAGGGTCTAAAATATCAATTAATTATTTTATTGATTGAACCGATCATCAATCATGAAATCTTGAATTAGGATAATCCTTTTGGCTTTGAAAAACATAAACCAAAATTAAGAGGATAAATGAAAAAAATTTATAAGTTAACGATATATAATTTTAATGATATATAATTATGTTTTGAAGACAAATCATTGTCAATACAGATTAACTAAAACCATCATAATCATATTTAGCTTCAGATAAAATTGAATAAATTTGTAATTGAGTACATTATAAAGAATCAATTTCAAGTGGTCAATTTTAAATAACTTTAAAAATAATTCCTCCTAAACTTTGATTACAATTTATTTTGTAAATTATGAACAATTTATAATTAATTTAATTGATTTCTATATTATACTTTTTGTACATAAAGCTTGATTCTAAAGATATTTGTTAATAAGAAGTCACTTTTTAATTATAATAGAAAACCAAAATTCATTATTGTAATTCATGAGATATACTAATAATCACTTTAATTATATCAGATCTCTTTAAATATTAAATTTAATTATAACACTATTCATATTAATACTTTTTTATTATTCAGATAAATAATTAATATTTCAGTTTAATTAGTATTATTTTTAAATTATTCTCTTTTTATATTTCATAAAATATTAATCAATTTTCTTTTACTTTTTGATAGTATAATTCAATATTAAATATGTAATAAATATTATTTAATTTTATCATTTCATTGATATTATAATTCATATATTGAATACTCTCTTTTCTAATCATCCCAAAAAACAAAATGTAACCCATTATTTGTGGCAGCTCCATTAATAGTATTTGTATCTAAATTTAATTATTCAACTATTTTGAACTTTCCATTTTTTTATTCCCTTATGAAATAGATGCAAGCTTTATGCCTTATTATCATCAAATTCCTTTATTTATTATAATAGATTGGAAATAAGTTCATATTCTATAGTTTCTTATTTTCATTCATTTAAAGTTTCTTTTCCTAATTCTCTAGATATACTCCTTCTTATAATTCAAATATGAAAATTTCATTAACTTATTCATCATTAGGTACCCAAACAAATTAATTCTCCTTTATAAACTTTACTTGTTATCCAGAAATTCCTTTAGACGGTTTAACAAAATATTTGAATTACATTTTATTATCTAATCCTCTTTACCAAATAATCAGTTAAACATCATCACATGATACTAATTAACTTTCTGATTAATTTAAACTTAATGATTAAATTCTGTGATTATACTTTTTTAATGAATATTGATATATCAATTCATTTTTATCGAAATCTAATTTCCATATTATTATTTTCTTATCAAAACATCCAGAAAATAATTAATCTTCATTTTAATTTATAGTCATACAGTATACTCTATCAGTATGTTATTCATATGCAAATGAGCTAATCCAATCATTTTCCCCCTAATCCTTCCAAATTCTTATTGTCTTATCATCTGAACATGAAATAAATGAATTCTATTTCTTACTATATACTAGGGCATTTACCCAATCATTATGTTAATTTAAACTTTTTAGTAATTCTAATTTTCCATTATTAAAATTCCATACATTAATAATACTTTTATGTGTTGATACCATGATTGAGTAAGAAGAATTAAAAGCTATACTTACACAATTACCACCTTATTTAACTGAAAAATCAATTTTTTTTAATATAATGTCATCTTCTTCAGAGAGTAAAATTTATTGTTCATCTTTTTTTTTTTATATCAAATCAGATTATCTATTGTTATTATAAACAATATATAAGTAAATATAAAACATTTAGAAAAGGAAAATGTTTACATTTAAACTAAAATAATGTAGATATAAACTAGTGAATGATTTCCAACTTCATTGTAATTAATACTCTTTATTAAAATATTAATACTTTAGAATGATTCTATTAAAACCATATTACTAATAAAATATCAAAAGTGATTTCTAAACAATAAAGAAATTTTAGATGAATCAAAAGTTTTGATACCACCTTCTTGTTTGTTCATTTGTCTTATTCTATTAAAATAGTTGAAAAAAAGGAAATATAAACATTATAATGTATTTATTTTTTATTGAGAAGACATTCCTAGTATTTATTATAAATTACTTAATATGATGAAAACTAGATGGAATTATAAATGTTATTAAATTGAAACCTTTTTAAATTATTAATGCGATTATTATTATACTAAAGATATTAAATATCAATGTTGATTACTCCAATATGGTGAACTCAATTTTATATGTTTATTATAATTAATTAGGCTTAATTGATACATCAAATTTATTTTGCAAGATTAAATAATTTTGATATGAATCAGTATTACAACATTCAAATCCAAATTATTTCTTAATATTATTTCTATTTCAGATTAATTCATTTAAGTTATATATAATTATTAGAATTTGTTTAATTTTAGATTTATACTTAATTAATTTATAACTTTGATAAACAAACAAGTTATATTAATTCTGCTCTAGTATTTTAAATTTAATCAAATATTGATATAACATATAATAATATAATTTATATACTCTTTTTATTTTATANCAAATGAGCTAATCCAATCATTTTCCCCCTAATCCTTCCAAATTCTTATTGTCTTATCATCTGAACATGAAATAAATGAATTCTATTTCTTACTATATACTAGGGCATTTACCCAATCATTATGTTAATTTAAACTTTTTAGTAATTCTAATTTTCCATTATTAAAATTCCATACATTAATAATACTTTTATGTGTTGATACCATGATTGAGTAAGAAGAATTAAAAGCTATACTTACACAATTACCACCTTATTTAACTGAAAAATCAATTTTTTTTAATATAATGTCATCTTCTTCAGAGAGTAAAATTTATTGTTCATCTTTTTTTTTTTATATCAAATCAGATTATCTATTGTTATTATAAACAATATATAAGTAAATATAAAACATTTAGAAAAGGAAAATGTTTACATTTAAACTAAAATAATGTAGATATAAACTAGTGAATGATTTCCAACTTCATTGTAATTAATACTCTTTATTAAAATATTAATACTTTAGAATGATTCTATTAAAACCATATTACTAATAAAATATCAAAAGTGATTTCTAAACAATAAAGAAATTTTAGATGAATCAAAAGTTTTGATACCACCTTCTTGTTTGTTCATTTGTCTTATTCTATTAAAATAGTTGAAAAAAAGGAAATATAAACATTATAATGTATTTATTTTTTATTGAGAAGACATTCCTAGTATTTATTATAAATTACTTAATATGATGAAAACTAGATGGAATTATAAATGTTATTAAATTGAAACCTTTTTAAATTATTAATGCGATTATTATTATACTAAAGATATTAAATATCAATGTTGATTACTCCAATATGGTGAACTCAATTTTATATGTTTATTATAATTAATTAGGCTTAATTGATACATCAAATTTATTTTGCAAGATTAAATAATTTTGATATGAATCAGTATTACAACATTCAAATCCAAATTATTTCTTAATATTATTTCTATTTCAGATTAATTCATTTAAGTTATATATAATTATTAGAATTTGTTTAATTTTAGATTTATACTTAATTAATTTATAACTTTGATAAACAAACAAGTTATATTAATTCTGCTCTAGTATTTTAAATTTAATCAAATATTGATATAACATATAATAATATAATTTATATACTCTTTTTATTTTATATATGCCTAGTCAGAAAAGTATTTTTCAGTATTTATTTTAATGTTATTTATGTTGGACTTTTGAAAATGTTCATGTAGTTCTTGTTTATTTATAAATCAATATGTAAAGATTTCAGATTGCTTGAATCTATAATTTTTAAATAATTAATAGATGGTATTTAGAATTACCCAAGACTTATTAAAAAAGTTAATCATAATATTATTACTTTAATTGTGTTAATTTGTAAATGTTTATACTATTGTATTTATCTTAAAAGGTACTTGAATCGTCTTTAATTATATTTGATTCTAATATTTAAAATTTTAATTTTACATTTATTGATATTTATATCAAATAAATACCATCATCTTCATTAAGCTTAATTAAAGAATGTTTAAAATATATTTTAGTATACTAAGCTTTTATACATACCTCATTAACTTAATTTTCAAATTCTTACATTACAAAATGCCTTGTCCTTAAGATAAGTAGTTCAAGTCAATATAAGCAAAATGATTTTATGATCAAATTATAATAAGGTAAAATAAAAGAGTACAATATTAAACTTATATTTTTTAAAGCAGATCAAATAATAATGAATCAAAATACCTGTTTTATTTCTCGGATTATCTTGTAATATAATAGACGATTAAGTATATTCTAATATATTGTAATTTTGTGAAAAAATAAAATCATATTATTATCGCTGATATTTGTTTAATTTTAAATTTGCGAAATCTTTTCCTATTCCTCAATCAAGATATTATATAAGGGTTATCTTTTTGTTTCATAGTTTCTGGATTTCGCTTTTATGAAATTTCACTTAAATCTAGGATAAAAAGCATGCAATATGTTTCAATAATAGTAAAATTTAAATTTGAAATCAATCTGAAGGTAGAAATGATATGCTTCCTTTTATCTAAATTTAATCATGCAATAATTATTCAAAATTGAGTGCTTCTTGAGATTTATTGATTTTCATTTTATATAGGTATAAGTAGCTTCCGAATTAGCAAAACATCATCTAGTCAGTTCTTAGTCCTGATAAACCTAAAATGATAATAATAATAATAATATGATAAATTGTAGATGATTTATTTGGCTAGCTTCTAATGTTATTCAAATACCCACTCCAATTTTGATATTTTGTTATAAAATTATAGCTAAGCTCAATAGATTAAAATTTTGATAAAATTTTCCCTCTTTTTTTGAAAAACAGTTCTGACCTTCAGTATTTTTCAGCAATTAAATTCTTCACATAAGAATCTTTATAATGAACAATAATTAAGAAATTCAAATAAAAAATAAAAGCCAAAAAATTCATTTAAAAAATAAATTAATTTAATAGAAACTAACACCTGCTATTCCCCTGTTATAGAATCAGAAATAGAAAAAACCTTATATATTATAAATTTATTTTGTAATTTAATAAATTTTCAAATATCATATTTCATTTCTTTAATTTTTTTAAAATTCTTTCTCTAATTCTTCTTCATTTCCACCCATAAACCAACTTTTTTATCATTTTTATATTATCCGTTAAATGTTATTTAAGAATTATGATCAAATGAATCTGGTATTTCCACCCAATAACCCTATTTAGTCCCATCACCTTTATCATCAAAATATCCACCGCCACTAAACTTACAAATAAAAATGAAAACTAATATATATTGTTACATCTTTGTATTATTTCCACTCTTTTCCTAATAAAAAATATCCCATCTACTAATTTTTTTCCCATTTTTATATTCTCCAACATAAGTAACTTAAGAATCTAGATAAAATCTATCAGATATTTCCATCCAATAACCCTACTTAATTCCATCACCTATTTCATCATAACACCCGCCACCTCTAAACAAATACTCATTTACAGAATAGAATCATACATCTTTTCATTATAATCTCCAAAATTCTTCTTATAAAAAATATCCCATCTACCTACTTTTTTACCATTTTTATACTCTCCATTTTACATTATTTAGGAAAGACGATTAAATCCATCAGATATTTCCACCCAATTACCCAGCTTTATTCCATGACCTCCTTCATCATAATATCCTCCCCCTCTAAGTATACGCTCAATTACATAATATGAAGATACATCTTATTATTATTATAATCTCCATAATTTTTCTTATACCAAGTATCCCATCTACCTATTTTTTTCCCATTTTAATATTCTCCAACATAAGTAACTTAAGAATCTAGAGAAAATCTATCAGATATTTCCACCCAATGACCCTACTTAATTCCATCACCTACTTCATCATAACACCCTCCACCACTAAACATGTGCTCATTTACATAATAGGAACATACATCTTTTGATTATAATCTCCATAATTCTCCCGGTATAAAATATCCCAACTACCAATTTTCTTATCATTTTTATATACTCCACTATGCTTTACTTGAGAAGAGCTAAAAAATTCCTCTGATATTTCCACCCAATTACCCAACTTAATACCACAACCTTCATCATCATAATATCCTCCCCCTCTATAAATAAGCTCGTTTACATATTATAAAGATACATCATTTCATTTTTTTGATCTCCATAATTTTTCTTATACCAAATATCCCATCTACTAAATTTTTTGCCATTTTTATATTGTCCAATATATGTGACCTTAGAATCTAGATAAAATCCTTCAGATATTTCCACCCAATTGCCGAACTTAATTCCATCACCTGCATCAGAATAACATCCGCCACCACTAAAACAAAAAATAAATTATATAATAACTTACATAATTTCATTTCCTATATATTCAAACCAAGTATCCCATTTACCAATTTTCTTACCACTTTTATATTCTCCTGTGAAAGTTACTTAGGAACTACCGAAAAATCCATCTGATATTTCTACCCATTAACCAACCTTAGTCTCATCACCTACTTCATCGTAATATCCGCCTCCACTAATCACAAACATTATTAAATTTAAGAATGTTCTTATACATCTTTTTATTTGCATATGAAATATCCCATTGACCTAATTTTTTACCTTTTTTATATGTTCCATTATAGGTTACTTAAGAATCGTAATAAAATCCATTTGATATTTCCACCCAATTACCAAATTTAATCCCATTTCGTAAGTTATCATAACATCCGCCACCACTAAAAACTCAGTTATGCATTAATAAATTTCACAATATATATTTACATCTTAATATTTTTTCCATCAAAATTATAAAAAATGTCCCATACACCAACTTTTTTTCCATTTTAATATTCACCACAATAAAATACTTAAGATTATTCCCAAAATCCTGCCCACAACTCCAACCATTTACCATTTTTTTCACCTAATTAATTATATTCACCTCCACCTCTTTCGTTAATAAATAAAAATAATACATCTCTTTATTTTTATAAATGTATTTCCAAGTTCCCTTTCTTTACTCATGAATATATTCTCCTTATTAAAACACTTAAGCTTCTCTAATCATATAATTCAATCGAATTTACTTCTAAAAATTTTGTATAATTTCTTTCCAAAAACCCTATTTTTTTCCATTCTCTAAGTACAATCCACCAACATCAATAATTTTTTCGCCCCTCCAAGCCGCTGTCCATTTTCCTAACTTTTTACAATTTGATTAACTTTCACCAATCCATTAAAGATATTGAATTTATTCTAAATTAGTAAGAATTTCTGGCTTCATTGAGGTGTCTTATATTTAATCTCTAGAAACGTTGATATAAATAATCTCTCACATTCTGAGTATGGATCCGTCTCTAATGTAACAGATTTCTTTTTCTTTAGTAAATATGATTTAGAATTTAGTCTCCAACTATCTCTTGCTTCTCTAATCCCAATTTAAAGTTTTCTATTCTTGGCTACCTTCTAGCCATTTAAATTCTTGCAATTTATCAATATTCTAACAATTTTCTAATAAATTTTCTTCCTTAAACATTGTTTAAATCTTTCTTATTTAAATTTTTAGAAAAAGGATTTATCACTTATTACTAAATTACATATATCAACATAAATTTTATTGAAATTTATTTCCTTATATTTTAATGGACTCTAAGATTTAAATTAATAAATAAACACAACCTCAAAACTGAAACAAAAAAAAATTTTTAAATATATAAATAAATAATTTGTATCTAATTTTAATAATGAAAAATATTCTAGGTTTAGGTGGTTTTAATAATTTCCTTCCATTTAATGAAATCTATAATTAAACAAAGTGAGATTAATAGAAAGGTATAGCAATAGAAGATAATTATTAGAAAAAAAATTTTGAATAATATCGAAATTCTTATTTATTGAAACTGAGATAAAATTGACCTAACTTTTATAAAATGATACTATCAAATATAGTAATA
>CAJJDO010000020.1:0-14528 GCA_905183005.1 Paramecium pentaurelia | reverse complement strand
TAATATACATGTAGTATAAAATATTATTTATTTACTATTAAAAAAAAGAAAACTATTAACTATTTTATTTCATCAAATATTAATAGAATAAAATTTCTCATAAATTTGTTATCTCAACTTCCCTAATTTATTTTAAATTTATAATCATAAATAATTTAATAAAATAAAATCATTCCACAATTATAAAAATGAATTAACTTTAATAAAATTACTAAAGATTAATACTTCAACAGATATTATTTGTTTAAATAGTAATTTAAAATATTTATATAATCCCAAATAAATAAATTATCAGATATTTATAATGAAATTGATTAATATTGACTGATATTCAAAGCCAATATATATTTGTTAAATACAATTTCAAGATGTCATTTTTAGTTTTCATCAATGTGATATGTAAAGATTAAATTCTTGAAACTGGATACTGATTTTTGCAAAAAGGATTAAATTTATAAATATTATAATGTGATTAATTTATAGATCTTTTTCTTTACAATTATCCAATTACTAATTTAACTTAATAGTAATGGTCCTCTGTATATTAATGGCTTCAATTTCGTTAATGCCTAATTCAAAGTATGATGTATTGCAATTAACACTTGTTTTAAATAATTTTTTATATTTTTAAGTACTAAAAATTGCATAACTCATTTTCCAAAATTCAGGTCAGCTAGTGGAAAATGAAGGCCTTTTGTAAAAAATTAATAATTATATAAACAATATTTTTTAATTCAACGTTAGTTAGTTAAAGTACAAAAATTATTAAAAATTATTTTCACAATTTTAACTAAATCCAAATTTTACTTTTGAAAAAAAAATCAAACTCGTGAAAAAATAAAAATCCTTACTTCATCTTTTATAAGGCCCAGATTTTTCTACCTTTGGAATAGGTATCTCAAATTATATTTCATATTTCTTATTTTCTAAAGGCCATAATTTATCAATTTATTATCTTGAAAAAATTAAAATTATTGGTAAGAAAATTTTTATTTGTATTAAAATTTATGAATGCTTTTAGTTATCAGAAATTTCAACAATTAAAACTATCTAATTAAATCGATTAATATGCTAATTATTTATATATTTAAAGAAATCTTTAATCAAATTTCTTCTTTTATAAAAATGTCACCTTATGTTTCCAATTCTTCTTTTTAAACTCTAGCTTTTTCATTGATATTTTTTTAATTTGTATTACTAAAATTTGTTCATTTTTACAAAATAAATCTCTCTTAATTTTATGCACTAATTTATATATACGCTTTGGTCAAAACTACTTATTCAGATTACGTTTTCAAGAACATCCTTATCTTTACCGCTATGCTAGGACATTCAGAATATATATATCTCAAATCACTTCAGAATCCTTAACCTCAATTGTAATATACTTGAATTTCATAATTACCAATGATTCAGAAAAACCAAAATATTATTATTCCATATTTATTGGTTCTACATTTGCCATGGTTGAATATCTTGTTTTCCAACTTAAAAACTGTTGATATTTGGAAACAACAAAAATTAATAAGGAATTTAGTAAAGCAAATAATTAATCTACTTTATTAAGTCATGCTATTTTTTTATTATTAGAATCATTAATCCTTGAGATTAAGAGTTAAATTTAAAATAAAAGAAATTCAAAATTTATATCTCATACGAAATCTCTTAAATAATGGTAAAATTAATATTTGAAGAAGATTATTTCATTAAAAATTAGTTGTTTGACTTATTCAGAAAAAAAATCATTATTCGATTTCTGCATATGAATATGCCATAATATGTATTATCCAAAGCTTTAAATTGCGAATAAAACTATTTTTATTAGATTAATCCTTAATATTTAGTAATTTATAGATGTTGTTTCTTCAAACTAAGAAATTAGACTTATATATTCAGATATTTCGCATTTGAAAATTCATTTTTTTTTTAGTTTTTATTCAAACTTCTAAGTATTCAATATAAACTTTATCGTAAAGGATATATTTTCAACTTTTCATAATTTAATTCACACTTACTTAAAAGGATTGCTATTCAAATGTTTGGTTTATAAGTAAATTTATAAGCTAAGCTCTTTCATACTTACAAAAAATTCCATAAAAATCAAAAGAATCTAAGTTAATATACTAAAATCAGGCATTATAAAAGAAAAAAAAAATAATTTAATTTTTTAACATAAAGTAAATAGTTTAATCTAATAACATCATTTTAAGTAATATTTCTTTTTTGTTGTTGTCTAGAAATGTGAAATAAATAACTATGAAGGAAAATAATTGATTTAAGTAATCATATAGAAGAGTATACGTTTCGATATTAGTGAGAATATTATTTTAAATAAATTATAATTAGTTTGGTACTGATAAAAAAAGAGAAACATCATAGCATTTATAAGTATAAGAAATTATTGTCAAAGATAATAAGAAATGGAGTTAATACAACTGTTAAAATAAAATTTAATTATACTAACGTAAAAAATAGTTAAAATTATTTATATTCTTTTTCTAATAATTATAAATAACAATAGAAAATAGTATAAAAGCTTTTTGAAGATCGTTGTCAGTATATTGCTCTAAGCTTACTGATTATTAAAGAAATATATATTTAAGATGGATGCTTTAATGATACTGCTAATTAATAATTTTTAATGGCTTCATAGATTTGGTTTAGTTTTGCTATTTTGAGAAAATATTCTAAAGAAGTAATGAAATTGCTAATTGATATTTAACATAAAACCTTTATTATAGTAGGCATAAACATAATTTGGATTAATTAGAATCGCTTTATTATAGCTGATTATTGCTTGTTCATATTATTTCAAATTCTATAAAGTAACACCTAAAATTCTATTATGGAAATAAAACCTTTTCTGTTATAGGCATTAATAAATTTTAGAGATAGTCGGATTGCTTGATTAAAGTCATTTAATGCTTTGAATTTCTCGCCGAAATTACAATATAAATTGGCTAAAATCTTAAGTTTAAGAGTATTAACCTCTATTAGTATAGGCTAATGCATTATTTGGATCAAGTTGAATTGCTCGATTATAATCATTTAATGCTTTTTCTTTTTCACCAATATCATCATATAATTAGCCTTGTATATTTATTATTAGAACTCACCTCTATTATAAAAGGACAAAAAATATTTTGGATTAATTTGAATCGCTTAATTGAAATCTCTAAGAGCTTTATCAATTCTTTGTTCATCCATATAATACAGCCCTTATATTTTCATTTTAATGTTACCTCTACTTATAAATGCATGATAAAAATTCCCATCTTTTTCTATAGCTAAATTGTAATATTTGAGCTCATTATCCTTTTATTTCAAATCACTCATAATAGTGCCTAAATTTATTTTTATTTTATTAACTATTCTATAATAGCCCATTGAAAAGTCTGTATTAATCTCAACACATTTCATACAATCTTATAATGCTTGATCAAATAATTATTTTCTCCAATAAATTGTTGCTTAAATTATAAGATTTAATTTATACTTCTTTAATAATAACTTTCAGCATTATTATTTTTATTGATATGCTATAATTTGCATCTTCCAAGGCCTTATCATTTAATTACATTTTTTGGTATAATTTACCTAAATTGATATTAAAGCATTGAACTTCTTAAAATATAAGCTTCTGCAAATTTGGGATTAAGATTTAAAGCAATATTAATTTCTAGTAATGCTTCTTCAGTTCGATTAGTAATTTTAAAATCCTAAAAACTATTTCATTAAATAATTTAACTTGGCTTCTTGAATAATGCTTTAGAGCATTATTGTGTTCTTATTAACTATTGATGATCATACTAGTATAATAAATTTAATATTCCATAACCAGGGTTTTCTTAATTTATTTTATATTCTACATTTCCAAGTTGGCTGTCAATCAAGATATTTCCAAACGATACTTTAGTTAACTAAATTATTATCGACACATTTATTAACTATTTCATAAAGTGAAGTGATTTTTAAGTTCAAGTACACAATATTACATGTAGAAAAAGATTGAATACAATTTTTGGACCAATAATAAAATTATGTAATTTTTAGCTTGGTTATGGTGAATATGAATTTGAGGATAAAAAGTTAGGAAGTGTAAAATGATTTCGAATACTAGGGGTGGTATTAATAATAGATAGAAGGATGAACTTAACATGAGAATGTTTATCTATGTACTGAGATATCATGAGCTGTATAAATTTTAGTATGTACGTCGTTTTATCCTTTTCAAGCATAACAAATAAACAAAAAGCCAATTTTTTTAAGATGTCATCAGAAAATAGGTTTACAGAAAATTTGAATTGCTATAATAGTAATAAAGATGATAAAGAACAAAAATTTTAAGTTGAGTAGGATAATTGCAAATAGAAAAAGATAATTAGGAAATCAAAAATAGAAGGATTATTCAAGATGAATTATAAAATATTTATATTTGAATATACGCTTCATAATATATTCAATATTATTATTATTGCTATGATGTTTATCAATGATGACTTGAGACATTGCTTACATCTAGTGCCATGTTTATCTTCTTTTACCCATCTGTATGTGTGATCAGAATTGGTGTAACAAATATCATCATCTAACTTATAAAAAGAGTCTACATACGGTACACATTTATTATTTTACCACACACATAATTCTATTTGAGGATCATTAAGATTAACCAAGACATTTGTGCATTAATCTTTATAATTATGATCTTGACATTAAAATGGAACACAAGATTAAAAAAAGTAACTCCATTAGCATGCAGGGGTCAAACTTGAGCAAACTAACTAATTAGTAATATCGTCGCAAGAAGAAATAACTGAACATAAATTTATTAAAGAGTTCCAATAACAAAGGCCATCTGATCCTTATATTCCAAAAGTACATTCTTAAGTTTCATACTTATCACATGAATGCAAACTTTATGTTGATTAACATATTCCATTTTAAATATATTAACATTCAATTGATTAAGCAATGCAATCCAAAGTACTAGAACCTTTTAAATCGGTGCATTTAGTAAAGACTACACATTAATTTAAATTCCACATACATTCATTCTATTAAGAACAATAAACTGAATCTAATATTTCAGAACATTATAATTTTACACATTAATTGCTCTCATTTAATTTACAAACTGGTTTAGATATTTCACATTCAAATTTATTCAATTCTGTACATGAACAGGTATGTTTTGGTTAAATCTTATTTAATGAACATGAAACGCAAGTACCAATTGTTTCTAAAGTGTTACTCCAATGATAAGTACCACCAGATGTTTGATAACAATCTTGAAATGACTTTTCAATGATATAAGTAGCTGTGGTACATAAATTAGTAGTAGTATTCCAAACACAAATTTATATGTTAGATTTGTTGATATTCTAAAAAATATATGTACATGAATCTTAAGTTGTATAGGAAGAACAAAAAAGTTAGGAACAACTACCAGAACTTGCATTCCATACACATATTTTATCAAATAAAAAACACTCACTAATAGTTTTTAATTGAGTGCAATTTGTTAATATTTAACAAGATTAGTTTTAATAAGTACAATATCCCTCTTATCCAATGCTGTTAGCACACAATTATATAGAATTTTTGCTTTAACAAGTTTAAAGATATGTTCTATCTTAGCAAATTCCATCTATAGAAACTGGACAAAGTGTTGTTTACGATAGGCACTCTAAAGAATTACTTCCTTTTAGTCTTGTGCAAAATTATTATATTTATAGTTAAGGAATATTATTACAATATCCTCCATATGGTAATTCTTTCTAATAAATCCAATAGCAATAAGCTTTTTATATACAATCAATCTAATTTGACTAATTACAATCATAATTATTATCAATACAAAATCCATTTTACCAATAACATGAGGACAAATTACATTCATATTGAGTTAATAGTTAAGAACACAAACATTAATTTTTTGGAGTGATTGATTATTAAAATGAAATATTACAAGGAATACAAAAACCATCTTTTACATTAGTACTCCATCTAGCAGTATAATCAGAATTAATGTAGCAATTTTATTCAGAAAATAGATTATCAGCAGAAATACAAGATCCATTTAGCCATGCACATGATTATATATAATTCCAATTATTTGGATTAATGGAAAACTTACATGATTCTAAAGTATTAAATTGTTCACATGTTTTAGACTTACATCCATCTTAATAATAGCAAAAAGGATTGCTATAGCATAATTTTGGATTACCTAGTTAATTGCAATAAGACTAATATTAACACTTACCTAAATAGTTATTCCATTAGCATATATAGTATGGTGGCATCACATATTAATTGCATTATGTTTAATTTAGATCTTCACAATTTGTAAAGTTTATTTAAGAATATGATTCACATTTAAAATAAGGAGGATCATCTTTATTTTACAAAGGGCAAAATAGTGATTAAGAAATGCATTCAAAATCAGAACCAGCATATAGATCACTACATGAAGTCAATTATTCGCAGGCTTACATTGTAAATTTCCACCAACATTTAGAGTTCTGAATACATTATTATTGATTCAATTTATCGCATGGTAATTGTAAACATTAATTTATTTCAATATTCCAAAAGCATTACTAACTTTATAAGCAATTTTATTAAGATATTAATTAAGAACAAGAACATTGTTTTGGATTGGGTGGAGAAGGAATTAGACAACTCAAACAAATTTTTAAAGTATTACTCCATGTAGCTGTTAAATTAGTATTAGTTTAGCAAGTTGCAGGAGTTAACTATTTCATAAAATCAGTTGTTTAGGCACAAATTCCTTGGCCAAAAACCCAATAACAGGAGACTGGAGTATAAGAATTGATTGATTAATAGTAATATTAACAAGTATTAGGAGTGTTGAATATTGAGCAACTAACTGGTTAACAACTAGTACTCCAATAGCACTATTTTGTAAAATACTAGCAATCTTGTTATTTATTTATTTATTAACAATTCCTCAATACTTGACAAGTACTATATTACCAAATACAGAATCCATCTCTTCCTAACATATTAGTACATGAACTCTAAGATTTATAAGCTGAACAAGGTAATAATAATTTGCTATCGAGACAATTTATTCCATCACTTGCAGGACAATTAATACTTAATACAATGCAATCTGATTAATTTGTTCCTTTTAATTCTGTGCAAGATTTAAACATTTAGCATTATCCTTTAAGCCAAACACAATAAGGATTAGAAGCACATTAAAATTATCTCATTATGCTTGAGCATTCTATAGATTAACAATATGAATTAGACCAAATACAAGAAGATTTTTATAAGCAAGTGTACTCAGCTTGTAACTAAGAGCAATTACATTAATTTGGAAGTTGAAGAGAAAATTATAATTACCAATTCACTTCAAAACACGATACACAGCTTGATCCAGTCCATTTATAGGTATCTAATGTGTTTTATAAACATTATTCAGAATCTAAATTATTTGATTCATTTAAATCCTTACATTTTCCATTTTACCATACACATATTTAAGCAACATTCATGTACAAACTTGGAAATGTATATTTACAGTCTTATTCAGTTTAGATCTGATTACAATATAATTATTAACATCTACCCATTTGCCATATGCAGGCATATGAAAATTTGTAACATTATTTCTATTGAGTTATTTGCTCACATTTAATAATTTTATAACACTCCTGTTCTAAATATATGCAATTCTACCATTCAGCTAAGCAGTAATTGGTACCGTATGCATGAAAAGGACAATTTAACGAGCTGCTAATACATTATTATTAATTTTATGCAATAATTGTTTAACAATCTTAAAATTCTTAACAAGCATTATCAACCCATGCACAGGCTTAATTTATTACACAACTAAGTTAATTATCTATCTGATTGCAATTTAGTATATTGCATTCACCATTCTACCATATACAATAATTTGATTATTAACATTATTCACTAAGAAAACTAGAACATTAACATTTATTACTAGGTTGATATTAATTAATAATAAATTAGGCTGGAGCTGAATAAATACATGGAAAACATACTCCAGTAGAATTTGTATTTTAAATCCAATAATGTGTCTGGAAAGTCAGAAATTAGCAATCTTGAACATTTAATTCTAACACATTTGTAATAGACTGACAATATCCATTTAAATATTAACATGGTATTATGGTATTTGTGTTTAAACCATCTACTATATAAGTGCAATCAGCTTCATTCTAAAAATCACTGCATTATAGTTGTACACATTCTGTTGAATAACCAATACGTTCCAAAGTACAACTATTTTAAATATATTCACATATATTTGATTAAATAGCTAATTAAGTACATGATGTTGCCATCTCACATTAATTATAGAAACTGTTCCAATAACAAATAGTTTATGGATAAATAACTTGTTCTAAATTGCATTCATTCTAATTTAATAAAGAACATTTAGGTTAATCATCTAATGATATACAAATAGTAGGGTTGTTTATATTTTAGACACATTGAATATTTTATTAATAACATTATAAACTCGAAGATGTTAAATTAGAACAGGAAGTAAATTATTAGCATTATGTACCATTCCAAAAACATTCATAGAAATTTTTTAGACAAGAGGCTTATGTATTAAAATATTAGCATCCTTAAGTTTGACATTATGATTAATTTTCATTCCATTAGCAAAATTCATTCATATTGCATTAGTTTTGATTAAATTATGAGCATTCACACTAGTTTTTAATATTAATCGTAAATTAACCTAATCCAAAGGTTATAATAACTAAAATTATGATATTTTGTTTCATAAATATTACTTTTTCTGTGATAATCTAAATGTTATTTAAATCAATTTTGATGACAATCATATTCTATATGTTTAAAAATAAAAAAAAATAATTCTTTCGAGAGCCTACTATTAAAAAATATGCAATCAAAAGATCTTAATATATTTATCTCGAAGAAAATCTTGATAAAAAAGCTCATTTCATAATATGACTTCTGTTTTGCATAATTAAAATACTTTAAAAAATTTGATTAAATAATATTTTTTATTTCTTATTCTATAAATTTCATTATAATTTAGTTCTTAAATCCTATAATGGCGTCATTTTTTGTCTACATTTAATTTTTAATTCGCATTTAAATATGAAGATTTTTACTACAACACGTTTAAGTATATTTCTAATTTTTAATGTAGTAAAACTTATTTGATCAAGAAAAAGAATTTTTATCTTGAATTTAAAATGCAAGTTGATTTAATTGGCTATCGTCTTAATTTTGTTCATGAATTCACATAACTTAATAACCAGAAAAGGTTGGCATTTATAAAAGGCAATAAAATGGGAGATATCAATCCATCAATTAATTGATGTTAAAGTCTGAAAATAATTAAATCAATTGATATTAATGATAAGTAATGCTTTAAATTCTAAAATTATTTTAAAATAATATCCCAAATGAGTTCATAGCAGATAATATTTTGATAATAAATTTAAAAATAATTAGTAATTATTATATTTTTCTTTGAAATTCAAGGTGAATATTTTTTAAATTAGAAATATAATTAAGGCAATAATGTTATTTCTAAATGATATAATATAGAAAACTAAACTGTTAATGAAAAAAATCTTCAAATAATGCTCTTTTAATAGTTTAACACAAAAATTTCACTGATATTGATATATCAATCAATTAAATTATATATATGGTATTATATTAGAATAAGTTATAATAGATTAGGATAATACGTCTTTCTAATTTAATTCAATTTGAATTAATTGAAGTGTTCAAACTAAGCCATTTAAAGAAAAATTGAAATATAATTCTTTAAGATCCGATGATTTTTTTTTATATTAAACCTTCCTAACTTCTAAATAAGTTAGTTTACCAAAGATAATTATAGTTCGACTAGCTCATAATTCTTTACTTTCTTATCTGAAATATGTTTTCATCAGAAAAAAAAATTTAAAGAGTGTAGAACTCTCATATTTAACAAATATAAGCTGCACTAATTATAACACTTTTGATAGAAAGGATATTTCTTGTTAAAATATTATATTAGAAATTATAAACAAAAATTTAGAAGCTCAACTTTTATCGAAATATCTATTTATAATTCATAATAGCTGCTATTGTTTTAGGTTTATTTTTATAAGTACATGGAATGATCTCAAGATTAAATTAATATCAAGTACTTTTATCTCCTAATAATGATTAAGCATATAATAATTAAAGCATAAAATTTGACAAAAAACCTAGGAATTGCATAAGAAATCAAATATCAAGATTTTTTATGAAATAAACTAAAAAGATACAAAGAAGCAATAAATAGCCCTGATCAAACAATTTTTCTTAATCCTAAAAATTGGAAAGCTTTTATAAATAAAAGTATTTTTTATTATTTTTACTTGGCTTGGCATAAGAAAAATTAAATCAATCAGATCAATCTCTAGAAAGTTATGATTAGAATTAGTGAAAATGTTAAGAAATTTAAGGATTCAATTTAGAGCCTTACTATATTTAATAAAAATTTAATCAAAATAATAATAAATATCAAATAATGTAAGGGAACAATTCAAATTTTTAATAAACCCTAAAAGTTAAATTAAAAAAATTAAAAGCTGTTCTTAATAAAGGTTAATTTGATAATCAAACTTAGGTTTTGCATTAGAAGTCATTCTTTTGATTTTTTAAAAAACTTTTTCTTTTTCAATACAATTAAGCTGAATAATAATATTACAAAATTCTTAAATTTAATCAAAATTATGATAAAGCCTATTTAAACAATAGTTAGATTAGATTAGTCTAAAGTGTTCTGATATAAAATCTCTTTAAGATAAATATATTATCTTTACATGAAGAAGCTATAATATGCTTTGATAAGGATATTACAATTAATCCAAAATATGCCAAAGTCTATTTTAATAACAGTAACTATAATTGATACATTTTATATAGATTATATTGAATATTCTATCGCAAAAATATAATCCTAAGATTTAATGAATTTTATAAATCAGAAATTTATTCAAAAATTCCTTATTAAAAAGGATCTTTTTTGTAATAATTGGGAAAATTCAATTAAAATTGGAAACTTTTGATATTTTTATTAGTTTAGTAATTCAGAATTGCATGAATAAGACAGTAATAAAGTTTGTTAAGCAGTATTTTAATGTAATTGCTTCTTAAGAATAATTGTTTCTATATGCAGGAATAAAGTCTTCCATTTACATTAATAAAAGTAATTGAAGAGTATGAAATTTTAATGCAGTAGAGAAAAAATCTTTTGTTATCAAATATTAGTTTAGCTCCATTATTTAAGTTACTTTGATAAAACAATTTTTGAATACAAATATAATTCTAAAGTTTATGTATCTCAATATTTGATTTATTCAACTTTTAATTTATAAATTTGGATGTGGAATTTATTAGATTCCCCTTCAGGTAATTTACATACTACAACTTTTAAAAATAATTAAGATTAAAGATTAATAAAATTGAGGATCTTGTTTAAAGATTTATGAAAAGAGATTCATAAGGAGCCAGATTTCTACCTGTCATTCAACTCTGAATTAAACTAAAGGAGATGATCAACAGATTGATTTAATAATTTTAATTTATTAAGACTTCTATAATTAAGCTTTATATTTTTATTATGATATTCATAAATAGAATTCAAATAGTTCTTCAACTATATGGATACCATATTTTTCAATTATTTTTGCTTTTTCAAAAATTTTTAATAATAATAATCCTTCATCAAAAGGGATTAAAATTGAAAATTTGATTGTGTCATCCTGGATTCTAATAATAATAAATTATAGCATACGCCATATCATTATATAATAGAATATAAGAATGATCAATATCAGTTTAAATCCAAAAGGAATCAACAGTAACTTTACTAACAATTTATGGTTCTTAAATATTTTTAAAATTGATGATAGATATCTTGGCTCTATTTCCAACTTGTCTTATTGAAATTACATAAGTAGATTCTAAATGGAATTGATAAATATCCATAAAAATTGATGGCTTGTTAGCAATACATCCATCTTGAACCTAGTGATTTTATGTTTAATTGATTACCAAAGTTGCTATAAATTAAGGTTCAGGTAACCAGTTTTGACCATTATAATATCTTCTTAAATCAAAACAAAAAATGCTTGGGTTTGTTGACCCATCATTACAATTTACCCAAATAGCAACTTAGTTAGGGTTAATCCAATTTGTTACATTTATTGTTGTGTATGAAAATTCAAATTTAATGTGAATAATATAAAATGCCTGCTACTTTAAATAAGGTTTAATAAGAAGAATTTCAGATTTACAATTATCACAATCCTATCCATATACTGCTATAGTTTCTTAATCTACTTACCAGTAGTACAACTCCTCTTATGAAATTATATTAGGATAGTCATATCGGACAACTGGTGTTAATTCAAAATTTGTTTAAGAGTCATATTTTAGAGGTAAAACTCTTATGGCATAATGGCAGACATTATTTTTTGAGTAGTGCCTTTCTAAATCTTAGGATATCAAATATTTAATTTAGTTCTAATAACAATCAATAAAGAAAACTCGAAATTCTAAATATTAAATGAATTAATACTATCTAAAAATATTTCTCTAGTTGCTTCATCACTCTTGATATCTATTTAGTCACTTGATTTAAACACAAATTTAGGATTTATTTAATTTATATTCAAATCTAATAATTTCATTTAAAGATCTGTGGGATCATGAAATATCAAAACACTATAAAATATTAAAAAATATTACTTTGTGTAAATTTCAAGGAAGAATTTTATATTCTTTGAGATTTATCCTTTTTTAGTAATTACTTTTGAGTTTATATCGTACAATTAATAAACTCCATTTTCATAATAAAGAAAAACTAATTTCAGTTTTAAAGGGAGGATTTTCTCTATCCATCTGGCTGAAGAAGAGGTTTTTACCTAAAATTCAAATCTTTTGAGCATCTCTTTTGGATTTTAATCTTATTGGATCATTTCTAATAGAAAATGATTTTAATTAAATATAAATGGATTTGGATATTAGAATTAATAATTTAAATAAGGAATTAACATAGTAATACACCTCAAACTTCTTAGATGAGCTTTTTTTAAGAATTATAAAGTCATTCTAAATCTGATAATTGGTAAAAAGGGTTTGGAGCTGAATATGTGAAGAAGCTTTTGATGTTTTAGAATATAAAATATAAACTTGTTGACAAGAACTGGAATAGAAGAATATAAATTTGAGTATGTTTTAACCCAGACATAGAAGAATTTAAATATAGAACATTGTCTCTTAAACAATACTAAAAAACAATAGATTATGATAATTGGTTTTAATAGTATTTTAAAATTCTTTTAAAGTAAAATATATTATAGGAGTTATTAGTTTCTTAATTACTTATAATTTTGATATATCTGTTATTTGCATTCAAATAATGTTGGATTCTAATATTAATAACAAAATTAACAGTATTTTTATGGTTATTTAATTAATCGTGTATATATTTTGTCATTATTTGGAGAGAGAACATTAATAATCTGATGTCTAAAGTCCTAACCCACCAGAAAGTTTTGAATCAAATCCAATCTCTTATTTTGTTAAATAT
This sequence comes from Paramecium pentaurelia, assembly GCA_905183005.1. Classification (NCBI taxonomy): domain Eukaryota; phylum Ciliophora; class Oligohymenophorea; order Peniculida; family Parameciidae; genus Paramecium; species Paramecium pentaurelia. The sequence continues at coordinate 901 of CAJJDO010000020.1, read as the reverse complement.
TAAATTTTAAGTTCTAATAAATTATAATTATGAATGTCAATTCATTTAGATTTATTTAAATATTTAAATCCTGAAAAATTTAAAAATAATTAAATAAATAAACTTCAACTACCTGGTATAGTTATTAAGTTCTGGAAACTTGATAGCTTATTAATAATCTGTTTTTAAGTTTTTTTCTATATATTAAATTATAATTGGGTTTTTCTGAAATTAGTTTCTATTCACTTTTTAAAGAATATAAGTACTTTTTTTGTGTATAAATTATATTTTCCAAATAATTACTTAAAGACACTTAGGAAAGTTTAGATGTTTTCTTAAAGGATTATATAAAACATATTCTTCTTCAATTAGAGTTTTGTATTGTTTCCATTTATAGCATTTCAAACTCATCAAATTTGTAAAAGTTGATATTTATCTATTAAATTTAAATTGCATTTTTATTATTAATATTTGATATTAATTCATTTACTAGAAATATTTTAAAGTATTCATTATGAAATCTTATCAAAAAGAACTTAAGTTTTCAAAAATGTTTTTTAAAACTCTGATTTTATAACCTTATATGTCAATTTTTAACTAGGTTAATTGTGTATCAATCTCTAAAGCTCAATGAAATAGTAAGAAATATAAATGTTTACTAATCTTTTGCAAAAATACTGTATTCAAATATTTTCAATAGAAAAGAAAATCTTTGATAGAAATACTTGATATACTTGTTTGATACTTTTTGTTTATTCATTTGTAAAAATTAAATAAACTTTTATTTTTCTTCCCCCAGTGGGACATGGGGAGAAAAAGAAAAGATCTCCGCCATCGAGGAGATCATGGTACCAATGTGGTTTTGGAGTCTGCTTCCACAGAATGCAAGGCCTGGGCCTTGGTAGTCACTCGCAATTCTGAA
>CAJJDO010000019.1:777233-794593 GCA_905183005.1 Paramecium pentaurelia | reverse complement strand
AATAATCATAAAATTTATTAATCAAATGGTAATTCAGAATACTGATGTTTTGTAGTTTTTCTAGAATATTCTAACAAATAATCAATTGTTATAAATTTTGGAAAATTTAAGAAAAGTAAAATGCTTATAATTTAATACAAAATATTTCTTGTCTATTAAACTATTACTATAATTCAAGTGTGTATTAAAATAATGTTTTACAATTAGTTAATCATTAGTTTTATCACTTTTTTTTTATTTAAAAAATAAAATTTAATATTATAATGAATTAAGTAAGTCATTTTCTAAAATTACTTTCTCTCATAGAATACTGAATTGAATTTTTTAAGTATTTATTTAATTGCTGGTTTTAATGGTTTATATGCTGATAAATTAATGAGAATTAGGATACTCTCTAGTCTGTCGTAAATTTCTTATCAAAAAAAACAATATGCTTATATTTTTTTTTCAAAGGGATATCATTTATTTTCATTATTAAGGCAATTCTTTTTTTTACAACCTTGAATAATTTGTATCAAATATATTGATATATCATTCAATAATTATATAATATAATATAAGAAATTTTAAATCTCAATGAAATTCTTTCTAATTTCTCCTAAAATAAAAAAATTCTATTTGCAAACTTTTTTTTCCATTTTTTAATTTTCAATCATCAGAAACTTGTGATCAATCCAACAATTTATTTCTTAACTACTTTTGTTTCTCATCCTTCTGACTTACTGATCCCTACCCTCAAACCTTTAATTAAAAATTATTTAAAACAAAATAATTTGTTATTTAAGTTTTTTACAATTATTAAAAGATTCAATACGTATCACAACAATAACTTCATCATACAAAAAAAGTTTAGATATAAAAGTTAAAATTAAAAAAGAAATTAAGGGATTAAGATAGATTTCATGAAGGCTCTTGAACTTTAATAGAATATTATAAATTGCTTCTGCATCAGAATTAATTTGATTTTATTAATAAGTTAAAGACTACTATGATTTCTTATCATAAATATTTTTATTAATTTCATAAAACTATAATTTAATTAATATTATTTTCTGAAGGTATAATTATTTATCTTTAACTGTAGATTTATATAACTCGATATAGAGAAAGATAAAGAGTTTTGTATTTTATAAACGTATGTTATCATCTATCATCACAAAGTATACTAAACTACTATATTGATAATCTTGATTGGTTTATCTATAGTATAAACTTTATCTATAAACAAGCATACAATAAAGCAAATCACAAGGATGAAATATTTTATAAAAAGCCCCCTTTTAATTGAATTTATAAGGTTTTAAATACTTATATTTGTATTCTTTATTATTATTTACTTAAGGATTTAAACAAGGGGATGCGAAAATTTTATAAACTTTTCGTCATTTGTTTTAACACTCAATTTATGATACTGTTTATGGGTCCTATTTAATCTTAAGAAATTTAATAATAAGATATTATTATTTATTTATGAGTTAATTTGTAGACTATGAATGGAAAAAAGAATGTGAAGGGATCATTTGGGATTACATTTACAATCCACCAAGAAAAATAAGAACAAAATACTTAATATCTCGGACAAATGAAAAGGAAATTATGTACACTTTAGATGGATGTAGTTTGAAAATGTAACAATTCATTTTTCTAATCTTAGAGATCGAATTATTGGCCCATCAAAAGAGCTTGATTTGATGAACAATTTAGAATAAATAAAACATTTGTAATGGATCGGATAATATGGATAAAATAACGTAAAAATTGGTAAATGGATAATAAGATGGAATGGTGAAACGTTAAAAGATGTTGGAGGATAATACTCTAATGATGGAAAAAAATAAGGAAGGTGGATAGAGTTATTTTCAAATTATTGGAAGTAAAATTTTTTGTATTATTTAATTAGTAAAGCTTAAGTTTATGAAGAGGGAGATTATGTTGACGATTAAAGGTAAGGAACTTGGAAGTATGTTTAAGAAGATAGAGAGATGTATTTGATATATGATAATTATTTTAGTGGAGGAGGATAATATAATTAGCTTGGAGAAAAGGATGGAAAATGGATTCAGTCGAGCTCAGGATATTGGGATTTCTCCTAAGTCATTGATTGTGGCTTTTATAAAAATGGAAAAAAAATTGGCAAATGGGATATCTTGTATAGGAAGAAAGGGAAGGAATAGTTATAATATAGGTAAAATGTATAAATAACATTATATAGAGGTGGGGGATAATATGATGAACAAGGCTCTAAGAAAATTGGAAAATGGATTGAATTAAGTGATGGATTTTATGATTTATCTTAAATCAGTTATAAGGGTGAATATTAAAATGGTAAAAAAGTGGGGAAATGGCAAATTTTATTTGGGGAAAATCAAATGTAACATTATTTATTAATTATTTTTTTTTCAAGTGGTGGTGGATCATATGCAGAAGTCGATTAAATTAAGATTGGAAAATGGATTGAATAGAGCGNCTATCATCACAAAGTATACTAAACTACTATATTGATAATCTTGATTGGTTTATCTATAGTATAAAATTTATCTATAAACAAGCATACAATAAAGCAAATCACAAGGATGAAATATTTTATAAAAAGCTCCCATTTAATTGAATTTATAAAGTTTTAAATACTAATATTTGTATTCTTTATTATTATTTACTTAAGGATTTAAATAAGGGGATGCGAAAATTTTATAAACTTTTCGTCATTTGTTTTAACACTCAATTTATGATACTGTTTATGGGTCCTATTTAATCTTAAGAAATTTAATAATAAGATATTATTATTTATTTATGAGTTAATTTGTAGACTATGAATGGAAAAAAGAATGTGAAGGGATCATTTGGGATTACATTTACAATCCACCAAGAAAAATAAGAACAAAATACTTAATATCTCGGACAAATGAAAAGGAAATTATGTACACTTTAGATGGATGTAGTTTGAAAATGTAACAATTCATTTTTCTAATCTTAGAGATCGAATTATTGGCCCATCAAAAGAGCTTGATTTGATGAACAATTTAGAATAAATAAAACATTTGTAATGGATCGGATAATATGGATAAAATAACGTAAAAATTGGTAAATGGATAATAAGATGGAATGGTGAAACGTTAAAAGATGTTGGAGGATAATACTCTAATGATGGAAAAAAATAAGGAAGGTGGATAGAGTTATTTTCAAATTATTGGAAGTAAAATTTTTTGTATTATTTAATTAGTAAAGCTTGATTTTATGAAGAGGGAGATTATTTTGACGATTAAAGGTAAGGAATTTGGAAGTATGTTTAAGAAGATAGAGAGATGTATTTGATATATGATAATTATTTTAGTGGAGAAGGATAATATAATTAGCTAGGAGAAAAGGATGGAAAATGGATTCAGTCGAGCTCAGGATATTGGGATTTCTCCTAAGTCATTGATTGTGGCTTTTATAAAAATGGAAAAAAAATTGGCAAATGGGATATCTTGTATAGGAAGAAAGGGAAGGAATAGTTTTAATATCGGTAAAATGTATAAATAACATTATATAGAGGAGGTGGGGGATAATATGATGAACAAGGCTCTAAGAAAATTGGAAAATGGATTCACTGAGATAAGTTAATTTATATAATAATGCCATTTGAGTAATTATTGAATTTTTCTTTTAATAAAAATGTTATTGAAAAATTTTGAGAATTTAAGGCGACGTTCAAGTAAGGACTTCAATTAAGTCTAAATCTAGAGGCAAATAAATAATAGGTATCAATTAATCTTATAGAATGTATATGAAAATATAGGTGCACTTTAAAACAAAATCTTGAATTTCACTTTTCATAATATGAAAATGTTTTTAGGAGATTACTTCAAAGCTCTGAATTTAGATCTATCCTTATAAATTAATAGTAAGGGAATTTATATTTAGGAGCTCAAGTTTAATTAAAATATTTGATTTGAATTTCATATCAATTCAGGATTATATTAAAGTAATTACATATAGATTATTTATGTTTAGATCATTATCGCAGTGATTAATTTTGATTGTAATACAAATGGGACTTACAAATATTGAAAAATTTAAGATTCAATATTTGTTACATGAATGAAACTATGATTTCACTAGATACTAACTAAATTAATCGTTTTAGTAGTGCAGAAGTTTTTTATTTTTGTTTATCTTTCAATTTAGCTATCTTAAATTTGATAAATTTCATTATTAAATAATTTTGTATTTTCCTTTATTAACGTTAATTCCCTAAATAACTAATATGAATAGGCCTTCAAAATAAATTTATCATCTCTAAAATAATTGAGGATGACAATTATTAGCTTTTTATTTATTTATCTAATTAGCTATAAATTGAATTATTTTAATTTCTCATTTGTATTCATACATATAAATGTTATAATTTATAACTGGAAAAAAATTAAAGTTTTCACCTATAGTTGTTTATCATTATTTCTTCAAATTTCTTAAAAATACTGTTTCTATAGAGAAAACCAATATACTAAAATCATAAAAATCTAATAAATACTAATATTTGATTATTTAATTGTAAATTTATTAAATAATATTATATTTGACACTTTTATAATAATCATCAAAATAGTATTCCTTATCATGAATGAAAAATTAGCAAACTAATTTGATAATATATCATAATTCTTTAACAAACTATACTTTAACTTTATCAACCATTTAATCGACTGCAGTAGTAACTAAATAATTTGACTTGGATATCAGGCATCTATTTGAAATCTCTAATAGATGATTTTTTGAATGAATAAAGTTTGTCAGGAAAGTGTAACATTAAGATTATTTTCATCTTTGTTTTCATCATGAGTAAAGAATACATGTTTCATTTTAAGTACATTAATATGATGTAATTCTTACAGTATCTTCCTATTTTTATATCTAATATCTTGTATAATTTTTTATTGCTCCAATTTTTCCTGTCTCATTTTATTACGCCTTTTATTTAAATTGGCTTACTTCATGTACAACTCCAAATGATTCACTTCCAACAACTTTTAGATTTATCTATGTAAAATTAGAATAATTATATCATACATGGAATGCTGGCATTAATACTGATATATTGTTGTTTTTTTAATGGAGAATTGTTTATGTGCCAATTTTTTTATTGTAGATTGTTGTATTTATTTTAATTGATTCTCAAATTTATTAATATAAATGGATGGAGTAGTTTCATCCTTATTTTTCTAAAGAATTATTTCACAAATTAATTCATTTTTAGATGAGCTTTCCAATTAAATACTTCATGCAATGTTTTTATTTCTTTATCCACAACTTCATTTCTTTTACTACTCTTCTATTCATGTCTTCCTACTTTTATTGATTTAGAAAACCTACTTAATGCATCACTTGTTGATTCAATATCTTCTAAAACATCCTCTTATAACGTATTTTTTAATTATAAATAAATTAACCAAAATATTATTATTATATTATTATATCATTATTATTCCCTTATAAAGAAGCTGAAGATTTTAATATGAATATACTGTCTACTTAATCTAAAAGAATTAAGTTAGGAAAATATTATATCAAAATGTTGTATAATCATATAAGATTTTAAATATATTGAATGAATTATGAATATTGAATATCAAATAAATATGGTTATAGAATTTAAATAAATAACAACTATTATTTTGGTAATTTATTAAGATGAACTTTTATAATAAAAAATGAAACTATTTAAGTAATACAAGTCCTTTAAATAATCAACAATATTATTAGATAAATTACTTTGACCCTCTGTTTTTTTCAATTTTTCTTTGATTAATGTTTATATATATTAACATAATGAAATTGAAAATTGAAAATGATTAACTTATTTTGAGATTAATATTCTCATAAATCAAATCAATGATTCATATATCATGTAGAATATAAATTAAAAAATATAATCCAAATACTCTACTTTCTAAATTATTAATATATAAATAGATTTGTACTATGTGACTTTTAATGAATATAATGAGTAATAATCTGATTGCTATTTTCTTTTTAAATTATTAACTAATAATTATATATAATCTTTATATACTCATAAATTTATTAACAGAATTTCTCATGGCTCACCTTCCTAATCACTATTAGAAATGAAAATAATTCTTTTATGAAGTTTTGTAATCATAGAAATTCAACAAAATTATTTATAGTGATAATATATATTGTGCTAAAGTTATTCCAATTAATGTAGATAAAGAGAGAAGCAAAAAAAATGAAATAATTATAAATAATTCAATAGCTAAATTAAAGTTAAATCAACATTAGTAAATGAATTTAGTTAAAATATACGATATTTCTTTTGATTTCAATTCTTTGTATTTAATAATGGAAAGATGTGATGAAGATTTATCATTTGATTTTTATAAGCTTATAGAGGAAAATAGTTGGTATACAGAGGAAGAAGTATATGATTTGATACAATAACTTATAAATGGAATAAAAGAAATGCATTCAAAAAAAATCATCCATCAAAATATAAAACCAGAGAATATTTTAATTAAATATGAAAATAAAGGAGAAATCAATGAGAGAAAAATATATAAAGTAGTTTTGTGCTCATATTTTAGATTACAGACTATGAAATTGGTATTTTGATTTCTAAACTTACTAAAAAATAAGACCTGATTAGAACAGGATCTCCAAATTATACAGCACCTCAAGTATTTGAAGATGATGTAATATATTCTGAATAAAGTGATATATTTTCATTCGGTGTTCTATTTTATTAAATTTGCTATTAAGCTAAATTTCCTTATGATTGTAGTTCAATGTAAAGTAGATATTAAAGTTTATAATATCTAAAAAATAATCCTTTTAAAGCTCCAACTCTTAATTATAANCTTCTATTCATGTCTTCCTACTTTTATTGATTTAGAAAACCTACTTAATGTTTCACTTTTTGATTCAATATCTTCTAAAACATCCTCTTATAACGTATTTTTAATTATAAATAAATTAATCAACAGATTATTATTATATTATTATATCATTATTATTCCCTTATAAAGAAGCTGAAGATTTTAATATGAATATACTGTCTACTAAATCTAAGAGAATTAAGTTAGGAAAATATTATATCAAAATGTTGTATAATCATATAAGATTTTAAATATATATTGAATGAATTATGAATATTGAATATCAAATAAATGTGGTTATAGAATTTAAATAAATAACAACCATTATTTTGGTAATTTATTAAGATGAACTCTTATAATAAAAAATGAAACTATTTAAATAATACAAGTCCTTTAAATAATCAACAATATTATTAGATAAAATTACTTAGACCCTCTGTTTTTTTCAGTTTTTCTTTGATTAATGTTTATATATATTAACATAATGAAATTGAAAATTGAAAATGATTAACTTATTTTGAGATTAATATTCTCATAAATCAAATCAATGATTCATATATCATGTACAATATAAATTAAAAAATATAATCCAAATACTCTACTTTCTAAATTATTCATATTTAAATAGATTTTTACTATGTGACTTTTAATGAATATAATGAGTAATAATCTGATTGCTATTTTCTTTTAAAATTATTAACTAATAATTATGTATTATCTTTATATACTCATAAATTTATTAACAGAATTTCTCATGGCTCACCTTCCTAATCATTATTAGAAAAGAAAATAATTCTTTTATGAAATTTTGTAATCATAGAAATTCAACAAAATTATTTATTAAAAAATATAAATTAAATTAATGGATCAAATAAATGATGCAGCTTAGTTGTTTAGAAAAAAATATACTATAATAATGGATGAAATTTATGGTGAAGGTTGTTTTGGTTAAATATATTCTTGTAAAAAAATTGATGATTCTGATGATAATATATATTGTGCTAAAGTTATTCCAATTAATGTAGATAAAGAGAGAAGCAAAGAAAATGAAATAATTATAAATAATTCAATAGCTAAATTAAAGTTAAATCAACATTAGTAAATGAATTTAGTTAAAATATACGATATTTCTTTTGATTCCAATTCTTTGTATATAATAATGGAAAGATGTGATGAAGATTTATCATTTGAGTTTTATAAGCTTATAGAGGAAAATAGTTGGTATACAGAGGAAGAAGTATATGATTTGATACAATAAATTATAAATGGAATAAAAGAAATGCATTCAAAAAAAATCATCCATCAAAATATAAAACCAGAGAATATTTTAATTAAATATGAAAATAAAGGAGAAATCAATGAGAGAAAAATATATAAAGTAGTTTTGTGCTCATATTTTAGATTACAGACTATGAAATTGGTATTTTGATTTCTAAACTTACTAAAAAATAAGACCTGATTAGAACAGGATCTCCAAATTATACAGCACCTCAAGTATTTGAAGATGATGTAATATATTCTGAATAAAGTGATATATTTTCATTCGGTGTTCTATTTTATTAAATTTGCTATTAAGCTAAATTTCCTTATGATTGTAGTTCAATGTAAAGTAGATATTAAAGTTTATAATATCTAAAAAATAATCCTTTTAAAGCTCCAACTCTTAATTATAATAATGGAGAATAATTGCAAAATCTTATAGAAAATATGATTGTTTATAATGAAAATCAAAGAATTTCTTATTCAACTCTCTTTACTCATGCTGTAGTGAAAAGGAAAAGTTAGGAAGATACTGTTATTATTAGAAATGAAAGTAGAAATTTTAGAAGTTAAAGATTATTTGATAAATCAATTAATTTTGAAAACAAGAAAAAAACCTAAATTTTATTGACATTAGAAAGATTGAAATTATTGTTAGAGTAATTTCTTATCAAATTCTAAATTTGTTAGTAATTAATTTAATAAATCTAAGATAGTGATGAATTTTTATTTTTTAAATTAAATATTTATTTAATAGGAAATTATTAATTGTTATATGCACTTGCTTTAATTTACATAAGACCTTAAGAATTACATCCAAGTATTTTAAAATATAATGATTAATTAATGCTTATCGAGAAATTAAGTGAAGCATAAGAAGGAATAAAAATATATCATCCAAATACTAAAATTTATTAAGATTTTTATGATTCAATTCAATCACAATATCATAAATTTGTATATTAATTTAAAGAATTTTATATTAATATTAAAAGGAGAAAAGAACTTCCTAATGAATTAGAGGAGTTTACTCAATAAGCAGTCTCTAGAAGAATCGAATTAACTATATTATTATAAAATATTAAAAATTTTAAAAAAACTTATCTAAGTAGAATCCCTAATACTCTATAATATTTATTAGATTAGGTAATTAAATTTGAAAGTTTATCCCCAATTAGTCTTAATCAAAAGAATGTAGATCAATAGTCATAGCCATCCTAATAAATTGGATAAATATGATAATTAATTAATTTTGCCAATTAATAATTTTTATGTTATCAAATTTAACATATTCTTATTTTATTAATATTGTTTATTATTTATTAATGATTTATTAATTTATTCTATAGTATCCCATTTTTTATATTACTTTCAATCTGATAATTATATATTATAAATCCTATTATTTTTTTTGGATTATAGGATTTTTATATTGTTTAATAAAATCATAATATTTATATTTATTTAAAATTCATAATCATAAGAGAAATGAAAATATCAAATTTAAATAATTATTCTCATAATTGCCTAATTATAAAAGGAATCATCCCATTTTAAATGCCTAACAACAAAGTACATTAGTTAATTTAATGAATCAATTATTTTAATCTCTTATTTATAAAATGATTTGCTTGAAAATAATAAATAAAAAATGACACAACATAAGCTATGGAAATTAGATGCTATAACAAATAACATTAAGAAAATTACCAATTTTCTCAAATAAATTAATGAGCATGACTATAATAAAAGTGACTATTCTATTCAAAATTATATTGAAACATTCCAATCTCTTATTAATAAGATAAAAAGAGAATATTATATCTTTTTTTTAATTTCTTGTTCAACTTATTGCTATAGATGAAAATTTGATATAATAATGTGGATCAAATTTACTAGATTTATTAATATAGATGAAAGTTGATCAAAAATTTCAATTTTTTAAAAGATTAAGATTCGATACACTTCATTGCAGGGTGCCAATTTATTTAAATGCAATTTAAGTAGATCTGAATTTGATAATGTAGGTATAAGCTGGGTTAATTTAAATGGAGCATTATTAATTAATTGCCAATGGAGAACATCAAAACACATGAATTGAATAAATTGGATGGTCTTAGTGGAACTGTTCAATCTTTATGCTTCTAGCTGGATTGTACTACATTTGCATCAGGTGATAAATCCATTCGGTAATGGGATTTTTAGACAGGATAAACAAAAGCAAAATTTGAAGGTTATAATGGAAGAGTTCTCCCAGTTTGTTTTTCTCCTGATGGGAATATACTAGCATCAGGTAGTGATGATAAGTCTATTCGTTTATGATATATTAAGACAGGATAATAAATTCGACCTTTTTATAATAATTATGAAGAAATTCTAGCATTATTCAAAATCCCCTATTTATATAAAATTCTCTTTTGGAGGGTAATATTTGTATTTTAAACTTATTTAGTCACCAAGAATATTTCTATTCATCTTATATCTCAATAGGCAAAAAGAAGAATTTATTAGTTAATCAGATATTGATTTAACTAAATTAAATTATCAAAAAGGAGGTTTCAAATTGGAAAGTTCATTAGAATTAAATTAACGATGATGTATATTGCAATTAAGAAATATAAAATTCTAATTATTTTTCTGAATCCTAGATTGAAAAATCCTTTATTTAATTTAATCTTTGGGTAATTGTCAAATTTNCAATTAACATTAAAAAAATTACCAATTTTCTCAAATAAATTAATGAGCATGACTATAATAAAAGTGACTATACTATTTAAAATTATATTGAAACATGCAAATCTCTTATTAATAAGATAAAAAGAGAATATTATATCTTTTTTTAATTTCTTGTTCAACTTACTGCTATTGATGAAAATTTGATATAATGTGGATCAAATTTACTAAATTTATTAAAATAAATGAAAGTTGATCAAAAAAATCAATTTTTTGAAAAGATTAAGATTCGATACACTTCATTGCAGTGTGCTAATTTATTTAAATGCAATTTAAGTGGATCTGAATTTGATAATTTAGGTACAAGCTGTGTTAATTTAAATGGAGCATTATTAATTAATTACCAATGGAGAACATCAAAACACATGAATTGAATAAATTGGATGGTCTTAGTGGAACTGTTCAATCTTTATGCTTCTAGCTCGATTGTGCTACATTTGCATCAGGTGATAAGTCCATTCGGTAATGGGATTTTTAGACAGGATAAACAAAAGCAAAATTCGATGGTTATAATGGAAGAGTTCTCCCAGTTTGTTTTTCTCCTGATGGGAATATACTAGTATCAGGTAGTGATGATAAGTCTATTCATTTATGATATATTAAGACAAGATAATAAATTCGACCTTTTTATAATAATTATGAAGAAATTTTAGCATTATTCAAAATCCCCTATCAATATAAAATTCTCTTTTGGAGGATAATATTTATATTTTAAACTTATTTAGTCACCAAGAATATTTCTATTCTTCTTATATCTCAATAGGCAAAAAAGAGAATTTATTAGTTAATCAGATATTGATTTAAAAAAATTATTTTAACAAAAAGGAGGTTTCAATTTGGAAAGTTCATTAGAATTAAATTAACGATGATGTATATTGCGATTAAGAAATATAAAATTCTAATTATTTTCTGAATCCTATATTGAAAAATCCCTTATTTAATTTAATCTTTGGATAATTGTCAATTTTATGGCATTTTTTCTGTACTACAACAATTTTTGAACACTCTTTTACTGATATAAATTTCTTTTAATAATTCAATATCTGTATATAGAATAAAAAATAATTGTTATCATATTTGCTCTAAAAATGGCGAAAGGTATGTGATAATATCAAAATGATTTTTGTAAAAACTGTTAATTTATCACAAAATAAAGTTTGAATAAAAAATTATCTAATACTTTATATTAAAAAAGTTAGATACTTATTTGATTACACAAAAGCAAAAAGGTTTAATTAATTAATATCCCATCAAATTTTTACTTCTATTTGAATTAAAGAAATTAACAATGAACAAGTTAATATAAGAAGAATTAAGATATTCACAGATAAATCTTATATTCCATTATTTTTGAAATTATACAATTTAATAATTTTATCTAATAAAAAACCAAATAAAAGATAAACAAATTGAATTTAAATTCTGAAAAAAAAAATAATAATTCATCCATAAGTATATGTATAGTAATTTATCCAAGACCAGGTTGGTGATTGAATAAAAAATCTGATTTTTCATTAGTCTGATATTCTAAATTAGATTCTACTATAATTCGAAAGAGAGAGCTTTTTAGAAAATTAGAAACGATACTATCAATGCCAAAGAATAAATTCTGTTTAGAATTAATCTATATTTTCATTTAGTGTTGCAGCTTCTTACAAATTCCTTTGCCAGAAATTTAACTTAAACTAAAGCAACTAGAAGTATTTTTCTGTTAAAGTAAAATATCGAACATAAGATTTAACTAATCATCATTTTTTTCAATATAAAAATAAATAGTAATTCATATTTTCATATTATTCTTAATTTGTAAATTAATTTTTATTTTATAAATAAAATTTCAAGAACTAAAATTATTTGTATCATTATAAAGATATTCATATTTATTCTTTTTTTAATCATATATCTTTTTAGACTTATACCTTTAATAAATAGAAATAATTTTATGATGACCTATTAAAATTGTAAATAATACAATAGCATTTAATTTTATTCTTAATAATAAAATATTGAACAATAGTTCTATTTTCTAAAGAATCAATTGATTATTGATTGATTCAAATATTAGTATCTTTTATCTTTAACTTAATACTACCTAAATTTTGATTTTAATATAGTAAAGTAATAAATATTAAGTAATATTTCAAAGCTATTTAATAAAATTATAATATATTCATTTTATTAATTTAATTACAAAGTCAATTCCATAATATAGATGTATAAAGAGATTTTTCTAATATCTATTCAGACACAAATTATTCTGAAAATTATCATTGTGGCAGATAATGAAGAAAATATTTATAAATAGAATGAAATAATTATATTTAAAACCACTATGTATATATATAAATTTATTTATCAAATAGGTGAGTCATAAATTAAATATTGCTTGATTGGTAAGTGGAATTCAAACTTATTGATGAAAGATAAAATATTTTAAATAATAAAAATAAATAGTATTAGTTGTATTTCAAAAATTTAGAATAATTTAGTCAATAATAATATTGAAGAAATCTTTTTAAAAAAATCAAATCCAAATAATGAATCTTTAATTTTAATTAAATTTAATACTCAGTAAATGCATTTTCCTGATCATTATTTTGCTTTATACATATATATTTAACAAGCTCCATTAATATTCTTTTTTATCTTTTAAAAAAATAGTTCATTTAATTAAGAATATAAACAGCCTTATCAATCTAAGAACATTCACACTATTTGAATTTATAGACAAGATTGAAGAGAGATTAACAAAAATTCCTGATAAATTTTTTCTTAAAATGAAGGTTTTTTATATATAAGTAGAATAAATTATTAATCTCAATCAACAAAATTTAATTTCAAGTAAAATAAATTAAATTACCCTAATATGTAGTGAATATCAAAATTAAATATTATTCTAAATTCAAACTAAATATTTCAAAATTTTAATCTTTATACTATGATTTGTAACAAATAACATCTATTTTTTGAGAATATAATTATGAGTAATTACTTTGATTCAAAATAAAATTTGATATAGTGATTATAATTTGATAAAAAGAAAGAGATATGGTAAAATGTTATCTGATTAAGACTTTCAATGATAGGTTTTATAAGAAAAATAAGGAAACAATATAATAGTTTCTATTAATAAACTAAATTTTATACTACTAAATTTTTATATTTTTTAAGGTATTCTTGTATCCTTGGTAACAGCTTTTGGATTAAAAACCAAAAATAGAATTTTGAGATTAGAAATTCTTACATAGTGCATAGTGATTATAAAAATAATATAATTTTTGAGTTTATTAAATAATCTCTTAAATTAGATTAACTATATTTCATCGATTAAAACAATTCTGTAAGTATTAAAAACACTAAAATCCTTAAACTATTAAATTTAAATATTAAATTTAAATAGAAATCTAAACTAGAGTAAAATTATTAATGTAAAATGAAAAGNGTAAATTAATTTTTATTTTATAAATAAAATTTCAAGAACTAAAATTATTTGTATCATTATAAAGATATTCATATTTATTCTTTTTTTAATCATATATCTTTTTAGACTTATACCTTTAATAAATAGAAATAATTTTATGATGACCTATTAAAATTGTAAATAATACAATAGCATTTAATTTTATTCTTAATAATAAAATATTGAACAATAGTTCTATTATCTAAAGAATCAATTGATTATTGATTGATTCAAATATTAGTATCTATTATCTTTAACTTAATACTACCTAAATTTTGATTTTAATATAGTAAAGTAATAAATATTACATAATATATCAAAGCTATTTAATTAAATTATAATATATTTATTTTATTAATTTAATTACAAAGTCAATTCCATTATATAGATGTATAAAGAGATTCTTCTAATATCTATTCAGACACAAATTATTCTGAAAATTATCATTGTGGCAGATAATGAAGAAAATATTTATAAATAGAATGAAATACTTATATTTAAAACCACTATGTATATATATAAATTTATTTATCAAATAGGTGAGTCTTAACTTAAATATTGCTTGATTGGTAATTGGAATTCAAACTTATTGATGAAAGATAAAACTTTTTACATAATAAAAATAAATAGTATTAGTTGTATTTCAAAAATTTAGAATAATTGAGTCAATAATGATATTGAAGAAATCTTATTTTTAAAATCAAATCCAAATAATGAATTTTTAATTTTAATTGAATTATATACTCAGTAAATACTATTTCCTCATCATTATTTTGCTTTAAACATATATATTTAACAAGCTCCATTAATATTCTTTTTTATCTTTTAAAAAATAGTTCATTTAATTAATATAATAAACGGCCTTATCAATCTAAGTAATTGCTTTGATTCAAAATAAAATTTGATGAAAGAAAGTGGTATTGTAAAATGTTATCTGATTAAGACTTTCAATAATAAGTTTTATAAGAAAAATAAGTAAACAATATAATAGTTTCTATAAATAAACTAAATTTTATTCTACTAAATTTTTATATTTTTAAGGTATTCTTGTCCTTGGTTACAGCTTTTGGATTAAAAACCAAATATAGAATTTTGATATTTATTGCATAGTGATTATAAAAATAATATAATTTTTTGAGTTTATTAAATAATCTCTTAAATTAGATTAACTATATTTCATCGATTAAAACAATTCTGTAAGTATTAAAAACACTAAAATCCTTAAACTATTAAATTTAAATATTAAATTTAAATAGAAATCTAAACTAGAGTAAAATTATTAATGTAAAATGAAAAGTGGTTATTTATCAAATTGTATTTTATTATTTTTATTAAATCCTTAAATAATTTTATCTCTTCTATAATAAGAAACATTTGAGAAATGACTCTTTCTAATTAATTTAAGATTATGAAACAATTTTCTAAAAATTAATACTTTTAACATATTTTTAAGAAATTGAACATTTTGAAGTATTGCTGATGAAAAAATTCATAAGTGCTTATTTCAAATCAAAAATATCATTGATTTATTTTGTTAAAGTAATTCAAATTCATTACTCTTATATACCATAGTTAGAGATTACAAGCTAATTAGATTTTAGTTTTCTTCTCTTAGAATTGATCCATATCACTCTGCTTAATACCTTATTTATCTATTTTTCTTCAAAATATTTATACAAATATTATTTCACTTTAGTTCTACTATTCATAAAAACAAAAACCAAAATTAAATGAGTAAAATGATTAATTTATAGAAATATACTAATCCAAGTCATCCTATTTTTAAGTAACGTTAAGATACAATAGAAATAATTTATTAATATCTTTTAATTTATTGGAAATGTTAACACCATTATTACAATTATTGATTTATTTAAGGTGTTAAAATATCTTACTAACCCTATACTTTAAGTATAATATTATTATAATGAAGACTAGGAAAACTACAAAACAGATTAACAAGATAAATGAGAGGATACCACCAAACTTACACTACTATTATTTAGTTACTTATTATACAATAAAAAATTATTTAAAATAATAACATTTAGTATACTGAATTTCAATTTAATTCATTTTTAAATAGTTCTAATTTGTTATTTCTAGAAGTTTTTATTAATAAAATGGTCCTTTACTTTTTAAGGTTAACTTAATTTTTTCTTGATTTCTTAATAAAGCTAGATCATAAATACATCTTTATTAAAATACTATTCTTTCATATAATGCTATATTAATAGCTTAAATACTATTAAGATCATATAGCTTTTATTAAGTTGTATTAATATGAATTTCTATAAAAAGGTGATTTTTAGATATTTCTGGATTCGAATCATATTAAAATTAAAAAAAAATTAAATAATTATCAAAAACTTAAATATAGAAGATCCAAGGAATTAAGATATATCTTATACAAAACCCATTAAAAATATATTATTTAAAACAAATTTAATTTCATTGAAATTAAATTTTACAAAAAATTTAACATTTAATTTTTGTTTTTAAAAGAAAAGCCTGAATTTAAAAACTAATAAATATTATAAATTTTTATTATCTTTAGTTATGAATCTTTAGAAAAAATTGAACGAAATTCAATTAGTTTAGGAGCCTACTTTATGTAAAGGTATCAATTAATTTAATGGAATCTCTTGGGATGAACTAGAAAATAAATTTATTTACTCTACATTCTAAATCTTGTTGAAAGATTAAGAAATTTAATACATAAAAGAAGGATCCATTATAAGACAGTAATACTTTTTTATTTAAGGAAAATAGGGATATTATTAAAGATAACTCAAATTAATCTGAATACTTAACTAATTTAGAATAGATAAAATTTTTAAAATGGATTGGAAGTTATGATAAGAATAATTAACAAATTGGTAAATGGATAGTAACTTGGAAAGGAGAAACTCTTTAAGAAATAGGAGGATATTATGATGAAGGAAAAAAATAAAGCCTATGGAAGGAATAATTCAAAAATTATTGGAAGTGATATTATGTTGTTATTTTAAAGTTAGGCTTAAGTATATGAA
>CAJJDO010000019.1:737938-757595 GCA_905183005.1 Paramecium pentaurelia | reverse complement strand
ATAATTAATAAAATGAACATTTAGAAACAAAATTGATCTAAAACTTGATGGAAATATTCCTAATTTTTTTTCTCTCATTTGATAATTATATTTTCAAATATTCTAACCAAATGATACAACAAATCATCAACTAAATTTGATATAAATAAATGAATTATAGTGAAAATTACATTTTATGGAGACTTTTTTGTTCCATCTTTACTAATTAAACCCTAAAAGGTTGATGTCAAATTATCCTGATAATACTTTAAAACTTAAAATTAAAGATTTAATCTTAGATTGAAATCTTAGATTCAATCCTTTATAATTCTATTTTCAATATTTCAAGGATTCTTAGCTATTTACAAATACAAATCTTAAATAAATACTTAAAACGAACAAAAATTTAGTTAAACCATTTATCTATTAAATTTATATGTTAACTTTATCCCCATCTTGGATTTTGATTTCTTATTTATAGAATAATCAAGCTATAGGCCTTCAAAGAAAACACATATCACAATTTTTAAGATTTTAATTTCCTTCTTTAAAATTTTAACTATCCCTCTAAAACTCTATCTTCCCATTTTTTAATTATTCTATAAGAAGAATCGTTAACTCAAAATGAACTTTTGCTACTATTCTTCGATTTGATTGAATCAAAATCCCTCTTGGTAATTTCACAAGAAATGATAATTAGATTTGCTAAGAAATCATGTGCTTTAACTCTTTGGATATTTGGTTACTACTAAAAAAGTCTCAATTTCTTTCAGGACCAACGTTTTTTCGTTTGATTGGAATCATTCGCTTCCACCTTTTTTATCATTTGGATCCTTATTTAATTATGTTTTATTATCCACAATCAATTGAGACTATAATTTTAGATTTTTTTAAATCTTATAATTAACACCTTTGCTACCCTTGTGGTGTCTTAATAATTAATTTTCTTTCATTTTTTTTAAAATAAGGATGTTCTTTGGTTTTAATTCCACTTTTTCAGATAATTAAATACATTATACTTTGAATTTAGAATATTTGATTGAATGATTAAATTCAAATTTACTTAATTAAAAGTGTAGATTTCTATTTCTTTTGGTGAAAAATTTCTCCTCCTTTTTATGTACATTCTGAGAATTCTCTGAAAGCCTATTTTACTTAATACTCAAAACTAGTTTATAATTAACCAATAGATAGGATTATCCATCTCATTTATGAGAAATATTTCAATCGTCAATAAAAAATCTCATGAAATTGTTTAGATTCCTTATTTTTTTAATTAAATTTAAGCATCGAAAAAATAATAATAATTTTCCATATTACAATGAAGTAACTCATTTTCAACAGGGAGAAGGTGAGTGTTAAATATCTGCCTTCATTGAATAATTATGTGCATATGTAATAATATAATAATTAGAATATCAAAATTTAAACTAATTCGAGTTTTTAGGTTGGACGTACAGATTGGAACCCATATATAGTTTATCTGGAAAAAAATCTAATAAGTTGGGATATCTATAATACAATAAAAGATTAATTAACCAAAGAATTTAAGAATAGAATCTGTAAGCTAATCTGTAAATTGAGGATTGAAAATCTATGTAAAATTATTAAGAAATTGCTCTATGTTATGTTGATCATTTAGAAATTGCGACTGAAATAATTTTATATTGACAACAGATTTTAAACTTATTTATTTTTAAAATAGGTGTACATTTAGTATTAAAAATTGAAGTTTGGAAAATTTGGAGATAAAATAATTAGAAGATACTAAGTATCAAAATATTCTTATTTTTTCTATAAATTTCGTATCTCTTGTTTTATATCCTCAAAATTAAATTTAGAAACAGTGAATTCTAAAATCTCAAATTCAAATGTTTTAATTACAAATACTCTCTTATTTTATTTTTCAAGCTTCGTAACTTTGGATTGTTGTCTGGAGCTAATTTGCTAATCAAAAAGAATGTTTGAAAAACCCTAATATTATAATCAATAATCCTTAAATGAAGCAATATCATAATTAAGGTTGGTTTAAAAAAACATAAATATAAACTTCATATCTCATAAGAATATCTTTATTAATTTAAGTGTAAATAGTATGTAGGCAGATTGAAAAGGAACTGATATATATAAAACACTCCAAATATAGCATTTATGATATTAGTATTTATTAAAAATAATTTCAAAACAATTTCAATTTGTTTCAGATGATAAAGATATCAATGTTAACTTAATATTTATAAGAATTTAAGTTAGATTGACTAGAAATAAATATATCACAAATTATACCTTACCCAAAATTAATTAATACTATTAAAAAAAAGGAAGATTTAATTATATAAGTATTATTTCTAATTCCTATCCATAAAACACTAGAATTTTAGATCAAATGTTTTGATCCTTAAAAATAAAAGCAAATACTTTCATATACAAATTAAAAATAAGTGAATCATAATAGTAAGATTACTTTCATAAACTTACAGCTCATGATTAATAAATTATAATTAGAATTCCTTATAAAATAGGTCTATTCAATATCATCAAAAAAATATTGTAAAAAGAATGATGATAATTCATATTGGGATAGTTGATGCATTATTTTTGGATAATGGTTTGAATAAAATATTCTATTTAATGTAAGAAGTGAAAGATAAAAGATAAGGAATGCAGATAAAATAATGCTACAACAGAAGCTGTAATTATCATTTCACAATCAAAATAAAGCTTAGGACTTAATTCAAAAATATTTTATTTTAGGTTAAATATGAAATGATTAATAAGCTAATAAACTTGAGCTAATAAGTATTATCTTTCAATTTCTTGCGATTTTAAGAACCTCTTCTAGTGCGCAATTATTGATACTGAAAATACTAGCAATGTTAAGAATTTTAATATGCTGGAAATTAAATCAACTAATTTAACTATTGAGATATACTGAAATCGTTATCAATCGTTAAATTTATCATGAAATCATACAAATCCTACAATTAATAAAAAAATTACATAATTTTTAAGGTTAAAAATATCTCACTAGTACTTTGAACTTTTGAAAAATAAAATCCGAAAGCTATAGAGCTTGAGAACTTTTACAGAAAATAAAATTAAAATTACTTAGATACCAGCTTTAATTGTTATTTTTCAAAAAATAGTTTCTTTTAGATTTTTAAATTCAAATCAATTTAAACTTTATTTATTTTTTTTTTACGGGTTTAAGTTCTTTTAGAAATTTTTCGAATTATTTGATATACATTAAATAATAGTGTCCTAGAAATCTCCTTCGATTTATCCTTAAGGAACAACAACATATTAATTTAAATTTTAATATTCATATATTTTTTTAATAAAAGTATACATATCATTGTAATCTTAATAACTTGATGAAATTCTTACGATTACAATATTTTAAATTTATTTCTTGGATTTCTCTTATATTTCTTTAAATAAAGCTCAAACCATTATTTAAAATACAATAAAAAAACACAAACGAAATGAAACTTTATAATTTATAAGTATTTTTTACATGTTAAGATAGAAAGAGGATTAAAGCAAACAAAAGGTATACGCATACAAACTAATTGATAATCTGATTATAATACAAGTTTATCCCACTGTACCTCATAGAGCATCATGCCATTTTTGAGAGTTTTCAAGTTTCACAACTTGGCTATTGCTGGGTTTACTTCTAGAATAGGCTCATATTCTCTCCTTCTGATGAGATTTATTTTTAATAAAAAGTCAGGCCTATGCAAATTTGTTAATTAATTTTTTTTTTTCATTTTATAAATCCAACTTTTTATTTTCTCTTCCTTTCCCTATTTCTTATATTCCTCCTTAATCTTCCCATCTTCTAAGATTACTCTTTCTTTTATTGTTCTATATGTTTAATTTATTCTAAAGAATTTTTCTGCATCAACTTAATCAATCATTTTACAATAGACATCTCCATAGTTCTTATTCTCATTGCTCCTTATCTAATTTCTTTTTTCTATACAATAATCAATTTTATTTCAACTGACCAAATCTATCTTTGCATTTTTTTTCTTTTTTTATACCATCACACATAAGCTTCCCATTTTTTTATTTATGCCTTTGATTCATTATTTAATTTATCATCTTGTATTTATTTTAACTCTAAATATATAAAATTTTCAAGTCATTTAATTTCCATATTGTTTACTATAATTCTTTACAAATATAAACTGTCTTCTTGAGATTTAGAATTAATTGATATTTCTTTGCTATCTCATAAAAGACCTTTTTTATTAAATGAGCAATAAGGTTTTTATTATTATACTTGTATCATACATACGGATTTCAATTACACTTCTCCCAAATATTCACATAACTTATTTTATGGGCATTAGTCTCTAATTGAGAACTACATAGTTCCTATATTGCATTTTCATTAATCCTCTTATAAGTTTTTCAATCACATATTAAATTACATCTCCACTAACAAACATCCCACTTAATCTAAGTCAATCTCATTCTGAAAAATTCTTTGAAACTATCAGCAAATTGGCATTCAACAAAACTTCAAAAATTGTGCTTAAATGAATTTATGATATTATTTCATAGATCTTTTTTCCATATCCATTATATTTTAAATAATTTTTCATTACATTCCTAATATTTTGGTTCTTGACGCTAATTCTTATTTTCTATCTTATTGAGATCAACATCTCTATGTAGGGCTCTCTCAATTTTAAAGTATTTAATCTTGTCTTAATATTTCCTAATTTTAGATCATTTCACAAATTTATCCCTAAAAACAAGGCATTAAAATCTTGGATATTCATAGAGTTCCCTTTTATTCTTGTATTAGCCATATGTATGATAGTTTATGATCTGATATAAGGTTACCACATTTTCTATCATTTTTTTCTTAAATTTTACACTATTTATTTTTACTTTTGGTTGTAATAAGATCCAATAAGGTCTATACCATGCCAAACTAAGCAATAAACTCTTTAATCCAACCAAACCATAAGGTATATGGTGGAATAAGTAATTTACAAACAAATATTTGGAATTCATAGATCAATTTTATCTATAATTATCTTAAAGTGAGAAATAGTAAACTTAAAAATGATTCAATTCTTCATTTCTTTTAGATATGTTAAATCATACATAAATAATTTTGGAAATGCCATCATTAAGGTTATAAAATTAAAATTATCTCTAAAATTTATGTGTTTTATAGTATAGACTACTTTCATAATATACCTGAGCTTATATTTTAACAATTCAGTAAACATTCAAATACAATTATGTTTAAATAATCTTAACTTTTTCTTATAACTTTATATTTTTTGTAATTTATAATTAAATTTTTGATTATCCTTTAAGTTATTGCATCCTTTACAGTTATTCTGTACTTAATTATGTAACTTGGAAGAAATTTTTAAATGTAAAAGGCTTCCATGAATATCTAAATAGTTGATTGTTAGTGAGTAAAAATTTAATAATCTAAATGTCTAATCCTATTTCCAAAATACATTGATTATGAGAGTTTAGAAATATAATTTTTTTCACTAAACTCTAATGTGATTCATTGTAAATCATAAATTAATAAAAGAACTACTCTAAGAATTTATTATGTTTTCTAAACATTATCTTAAAACCGATCTGACGATAAAAGAGTTAATTAAATCATTTACTTTGTCTACTTTTAATGTGTATCATCTATCCTATCATTCATTATGCCTTCTGATATTAAAATACAATAATCTTCATCACATATATGTTTGAAAAAAGTTTGATTATTCTTATTACACCTTCAATATTTCATTTCNTTTTTTATTTATGCCTTTGATTCATTATTTAATTTATCATCTTGTATTTATTTTAACTCTAAATATATAAAATTTTCAAGTCATTTAATTTCCATATTGTTTACTATAATTCTTTACAAATATAAACTGTCTTCTTGAGATTTAGAATTAATTGATATTTCTTTGCTATCTCATAAAAGACCTTTTTTATTAAATGAGCAATAAGGTTTTTATTATTATACTTGTATCATACATACGGATTTCAATTACACTTCTCCCAAATATTCACATAACTTAATTTATGGGCATTAGTCTCTAATTGAGAACTACATAGTTCCTATATTGCATTTTCATTAATCCTCTTATAAGTTTTTCAATCACATATTAAATTACATCTCCACTAACAAACATCCCACTTAATCTAAGTCAATCTCATTCTGAAAAATTCTTTGAAACTATCAGCAAATTGGCATTCAACAAAACTTCAAAAATTGTGCTTAAATGAATTTATGATATTATTTCATAGATCTTTTTTCCATATCCATTATATTTTAAATAATTTTTCATTACATTCCTAATATTTTGGTTCTTGACGCTAATTCTTATTTTCTATCTTATTGAGATCAACATCTCTATGTAGGGCTCTCTCAATTTTAAAGTATTTAATCTTGTCTTAATATTTCCTAATTTTAGATCATTTCACAAATTTATCCCTAAAAACAAGGCATTAAAATCTTGGATATTCATAGAGTTCCCTTTTATTCTTGTATTAGCCATATGTATGATAGTTTATGATCTGATATAAGGTTACCACATTTTCTATCATTTTTTTCTTAAATTTTACACTATTTATTTTTACTTTTGGTTGTAATAAGATCCAATAAGGTCTATACCATGCCAAACTAAGCAATAAACTCTTTAATCCAACCAAACCATAAGGTATATGGTGGAATAAGTAATTTACAAACAAATATTTGGAATTCATAGATCAATTTTATCTATAATTATCTTAAAGTGAGAAATAGTAAACTTAAAAATGATTCAATTCTTCATTTCTTTTAGATATGTTAAATCATACATAAATAATTTTGGAAATGCCATCATTAAGGTTATAAAATTAAAATTATCTCTAAAATTTATGTGTTTTATAGTATAGACTACTTTCATAATATACCTGAGCTTATATTTTAACAATTCAGTAAACATTCAAATACAATTATGTTTAAATAATCTTAACTTTTTCTTATAACTTTATATTTTTTGTAATTTATAATTAAATTTTTGATTATCCTTTAAGTTATTGCATCCTTTACAGTTATTCTGTACTTAATTATGTAACTTGGAAGAAATTTTTAAATGTAAAAGGCTTCCATGAATATCTAAATAGTTGATTGTTAGTGAGTAAAAATTTAATAATCTAAATGTCTAATCCTATTTCCAAAATACATTGATTATGAGAGTTTAGAAATATAATTTTTTTCACTAAACTCTAATGTGATTCATTGTAAATCATAAATTAATAAAAGAACTACTCTAAGAATTTATTATGTTTTCTAAACATTATCTTAAAACCGATCTGACGATAAAAGAGTTAATTAAATCATTTACTTTGTCTACTTTTAATGTGTATCATCTATCCTATCATTCATTATGCCTTCTGATATTAAAATACAATAATCTTCATCACATTTTTATCATAAAATCTTCATTATTATTCATCAATATGTTGATAAATCTTATGAATAATAAATTTATCCTCCCTAAGTTTAATATGCTCAAGGCTTAATAAGGTAAAAAAGTGAACTATTTTAAAAAATCTCACCATTTCTTAAACAATTACTAAAAATTCTACAACATTCATCTCATAATCAAAAAAGCTAAATCCCTGGTTACCCATCTTTTGAAAGATTAAGGNTTATAAGTTTTTCAATCACATATTAAATTACATCTCCACTAACAAACATCCCACTTAATCTAAGTCAATCTCATTCTGAAAAATTCTTTGAAACTATCAGCAAATTGGCATTCAACAAAACTTCAAAAATTGTGCTTAAATGAATTTATGATATTATTTCATAGATCTTTTTTCCATATCCATTATATTTTAAATAATTTTTCATTACATTCCTAATATTTTGGTTCTTGACGCTAATTCTTATTTTCTATCTTATTGAGATCAACATCTCTATGTAGGGCTCTCTCAATTTTAAAGTATTTAATCTTGTCTTAATATTTCCTAATTTTAGATCATTTCACAAATTTATCCCTAAAAACAAGGCATTAAAATCTTGGATATTCATAGAGTTCCCTTTTATTCTTGTATTAGCCATATGTATGATAGTTTATGATCTGATATAAGGTTACCACATTTTCTATCATTTTTTTCTTAAATTTTACACTATTTATTTTTACTTTTGGTTGTAATAAGATCCAATAAGGTCTATACCATGCCAAACTAAGCAATAAACTCTTTAATCCAACCAAACCATAAGGTATATGGTGGAATAAGTAATTTACAAACAAATATTTGGAATTCATAGATCAATTTTATCTATAATTATCTTAAAGTGAGAAATAGTAAACTTAAAAATGATTCAATTCTTCATTTCTTTTAGATATGTTAAATCATACATAAATAATTTTGGAAATGCCATCATTAAGGTTATAAAATTAAAATTATCTCTAAAATTTATGTGTTTTATAGTATAGACTACTTTCATAATATACCTGAGCTTATATTTTAACAATTCAGTAAACATTCAAATACAATTATGTTTAAATAATCTTAACTTTTTCTTATAACTTTATATTTTTTGTAATTTATAATTAAATTTTTGATTATCCTTTAAGTTATTGCATCCTTTACAGTTATTCTGTACTTAATTATGTAACTTGGAAGAAATTTTTAAATGTAAAAGGCTTCCATGAATATCTAAATAGTTGATTGTTAGTGAGTAAAAATTTAATAATCTAAATGTCTAATCCTATTTCCAAAATACATTGATTATGAGAGTTTAGAAATATAATTTTTTTCACTAAACTCTAATGTGATTCATTGTAAATCATAAATTAATAAAAGAACTACTCTAAGAATTTATTATGTTTTCTAAACATTATCTTAAAACCGATCTGACGATAAAAGAGTTAATTAAATCATTTACTTTGTCTACTTTTAATGTGTATCATCTATCCTATCATTCATTATGCCTTCTGATATTAAAATACAATAATCTTCATCACATTTTTATCATAAAATCTTCATTATTATTCATCAATATGTTGATAAATCTTATGAATAATAAATTTATCCTCCCTAAGTTTAATATGCTCAAGGCTTAATAAGGTAAAAAAGTGAACTATTTTAAAAAATCTCACCATTTCTTAAACAATTACTAAAAATTCTACAACATTCATCTCATAATCAAAAAAGCTAAATCCCTGGTTACCCATCTTTTGAAAGATTAAGGAAAGCTTTAAATATTTCCCTTTTTAGTACATTTTTCGGATTAACAATTCTTCACACCCTTCGTCTTCTAAACAAACAAAAAATATATATTTGAAATACGGTTAATTATCCTTTTTACTCCTACAATATTTCAATTCTATTTGTAATTTTATTATATTTTGAATTCATAATTCTAAATTGTTTATTAAACGTTGATTTATAATTTTAATAGAATTATAAATGTCAATTGAATAAGTGGTATATATTCAATTATAATGTTAAATTAAAGTAATTGAATAACATTTTAGATATATTTGTTTGTTTATTATTAGTTTTAGTGATCATCTGATAAGATTAATAATTTGATTGATTAAATATTCATTTTAGATAATCCAATTAAAAAATTAGTAATGTTAAATCAAAATGATAATCACCAAAAATAAATGAATTCCATTAGATTGATTAGTCTAAGTTTTAATTAAATATGATTGAAGAATTAATACCTTTAATCAATGTAAATATTGCAGATTAATCTCAAATTAAAAATGATAATAATTTCATAAAGAACATTAATAAGATAATTCTATTCAATAATTAGAATATTGTAGTGCTTTTGCTTTTAATACGGATTTATTTCTATATAATAATATAATTAAGTGAAATACTGAAAGCAATAGTTAAATTAAATTAAATTTTAATGACTGAATTTGAAATCTTTTAATTAAAATCCTAAAGTTGAAATCACAATCTAAGCATCTCATAAGGACAAACTATTCGTCTTTAATGAAAATCTTAGAGATTAACAAAAGTATTGGTCAGTATAATGGATTTAAACATCATAATCCCATAAATAACGTTTCTAAAACTATTGTTATTTATTGTATTTCTGATTCCCATTTATCTAACATTTCAGAGTCTACAATAAAAATTAATTACTCTACAGTTGTACTCTAATTCTTAAACTAAGCGTAACACTTCTTATTAATAACTTTCTTCTTAATTAATTTTATTTCATTATTCTTGTAAACTTTTTTAATCTATTCTTTTCCAAGTTTAAATTAAAATTTTTTTAAATTAATTTCTCATTTTCAGATTTAAATTTATACAAAAAATTTAAGGCTATTCCCTTTAATTTGAACTTTCTACAAATAAGATAACCTTAACCAATCTAGAAGAACAAAAAATATCATTACCTCGAAGCAGAGGTCTTTCAATGATCAATATTTATGTTTTTATTCATTCGAGTTACCTTTAAAAATAACTTACTTCTCCTTCTTTTCCTTTAAAGTCTTTCAAATTTTTAATGATTTAGTGAGGCTCTAAATTTTCTTGATTAAATCCTCATAAGTTCTTAGATTCTTATTATTCTACCTTATATCTTTCCCATAATATCCAATTTCACTAAGTTAAGCATTCGTTCCTATCTCATAAGTCTCTCTTAAATAGTTTTCTCTCTGCAGATTTGCTAAAATTAGATTATTGTTTCATCTCGTAAGTTGAACATATCTCTATGCTGTAGAGAAATACATTTCGAGATAGAACTTTTGAAATATGTAGGAAAAACACCTATTTCATGCGAATATATCATCCTACCAGAAGCTTATAGCTCCCAGATTACTTCTTCACCTAATTAGTTTGGTTGATTGAAAACTTCTCAAAATTAAAAATTTTCCAGATCAAATCTGAAATTAATTTATGATTTTTTCTTTTTTGGATTATTAAATTTTCCTTATTATTTCAAAAAATTTTTTAATTTAGGATTTCTACATTTAATTTTGTTCTTTTCCTTAAACAAGAATTCAATGTTTAGGCAATGAATCTGGTTTACTAAAAGATTTTTCATTTCTCCTTAAAATAATCTTGTGAGGGGGATTAGAAAAGGTTTCCTTCAATCTCCTTTAGGCCAACAATTCTAGTTTAAATAAACTCCTTTCTAAGAAAGGACAACATTGATCATGGATAACTGATGATTTTTGGCACTAATTTTAGCTAAGCAATTCTCATAATTAAAGAACCATTTCAATTAGCTAATTATATTAAATTAACCATGATCTTTAACATAAGGGGTAATAGAGATGAAATCTAACTCTCAGTCCAGGGCTAAAGAATTAACGCTTGTATTGACCAAACTAGACCTTCTAGATTGGACACTATTAAGGAACTTTCGATTAAATTTCTTTTTCATTAAAAATCAATTTAAAGGTTGGTTTACAAAAGCAGTATTATAGTTTTGGATAAAGTACAATTATTAAATATTATTAAATTAAATATTATAGATTATTTTTTAATTACAAAAATAAAATTATATTTTATACCCTCACATAAAGTGATTTCCTTACAGTATCATCTGAATACTAGTGTTTTGGTCTAATTTTTATCACTGTATTTCCTTCCTTGGATGATCCAAATGTGGCTCTTAACGTTCATCTATGTTAGAATCGATTATGGTTATTCATATTCTAAAAAGTAAACAAAATTGCAAATCTTTCCCTGAGATTTTTGTCTCAGCCAGGCCTGAAGATATTGATTTCTTCTAATCATCTCTAAAGCCGGCTCTTTTCTCCTATTTTTCCTGAAAATAC
Organism: Paramecium pentaurelia; assembly: GCA_905183005.1. NCBI lineage: Eukaryota > Ciliophora > Oligohymenophorea > Peniculida > Parameciidae > Paramecium > Paramecium pentaurelia. The sequence goes on along the minus strand of CAJJDO010000019.1, from coordinate 745,818 downwards.
TGTATATCAATATCATCGCTCTCCATTTGCTCTTTAAGAACATAACAAAGAGAAGGAGTAGGAGAAAACAGTTTCTAGAATGACTCCAATTATGACATCATCAAGAAAATAAGTTAATTTTTATTAATATTATAAATTATATTTGAATTATAAAAGTATACTTATAATTGATAATTAAACTTACAATTATAAATGATTTTTCTTGATATGTAAAAATAAATTTCAAAATAATTAAGGAAAATTTCCTTTAAAGTATTTAGGATTTGACAATTGAAATAATGCATAGTTAATTAAATCTATTTGTAATAAAAATTTATATTGTCGCTAAGTTAGAATTATTACACCTTTCTTTTTATAAATTCTTCTTAAGAAATATAGAATTTATCATTTGGAATTAGACAAAAAGAGGCTGGAAATTAATCTTTTCAAAATTGATTATTATAATTTCAATATGCTTTTTATGAATTGATACAAAAAAAAGATAACTTTTATTTTCATATGGTGTAAATTTAATTAATTAATCGTCCTTGAAATAAATGATAAAATAAGGATAATGTATGAAAACATCTCAAAATATGAACGGTTAAAAATTAATACTACTAGTTAACTTTTTAATTTTCTTCAAGATTTTTCCTAAAACCACTTTCTTCATCTTAAATTTTCTTTACACTTTTGATATTTACTATTATAATTGGTGATATTTTGCTTAAAGTCTTTAGCAAATGGATCTATTTTTCTTTAAAACTTTAAGTCGTCTTAAAACACCATCCTTCTAGTTTCAAGACACATTTTTCTCCCTTTTAAATGATAATCATTTTCATCTAATTGAATAATCTAAATTCAATTTATCCATTCTTGGTTTTTTATTATTAGGAGTTTGTTACAAACACCCATAATTAATTCTGGTATTTTAATAAATTAAGGAACACTGTGATATACTTTGGAATAAACTGAGATGATTACCTGTCATTTTTTGTAAAGATTTTATTGATCTTTATAAAAGTTAATATTCAAATCATTATAGCTTTATGTAAAATAACAATATGCTAAAAAGCATGCATTTTAATTTATAAATTTTTTTAATGATAANCTCCATTTGCTCTTTAAGAACATAACAAAGAGAAGGAGTAGGAGAAAACAGTTTCTAGAATGACTCCAATTATGACATCATCAAGAAAATAAGTTAATTTTTATTAATATTATAAATTATATTTGAATTATAAAAGTATACTTATAATTGATAATTAAACTTACAATTATAAATGATTTTTCTTGATATGTAAAAATAAATTTCAAAATAATTAAGGAAAATTTCCTTTAAAGTATTTAGGATTTGACAATTGAAATAATGCATAGTTAATTAAATCTATTTGTAATAAAAATTTATATTGTCGCTAAGTTAGAATTATTACACCTTTCTTTTTATAAATTCTTCTTAAGAAATATAGAATTTATCATTTGGAATTAGACAAAAAGAGGCTGGAAATTAATCTTTTCAAAATTGATTATTATAATTTCAATATGCTTTTTATGAATTGATACAAAAAAAAGATAACTTTTATTTTCATATGGTGTAAATTTAATTAATTAATCGTCCTTGAAATAAATGATAAAATAAGGATAATGTATGAAAACATCTCAAAATATGAACGGTTAAAAATTAATACTACTAGTTAACTTTTTAATTTTCTTCAAGATTTTTCCTAAAACCACTTTCTTCATCTTAAATTTTCTTTACACTTTTGATATTTACTATTATAATTGGTGATATTTTGCTTAAAGTCTTTAGCAAATGGATCTATTTTTCTTTAAAACTTTAAGTCGTCTTAAAACACCATCCTTCTAGTTTCAAGACACATTTTTCTCCCTTTTAAATGATAATCATTTTCATCTAATTGAATAATCTAAATTCAATTTATCCATTCTTGGTTTTTTATTATTAGGAGTTTGTTACAAACACCCATAATTAATTCTGGTATTTTAATAAATTAAGGAACACTGTGATATACTTTGGAATAAACTGAGATGATTACCTGTCATTTTTTGTAAAGATTTTATTGATCTTTATAAAAGTTAATATTCAAATCATTATAGCTTTATGTAAAATAACAATATGCTAAAAAGCATGCATTTTAATTTATAAATTTTTTTAATGATAATAGTTTGGATTTTTGGGTTTTTCTATTTTTTTGAATCACTATGTTTCAATGCTTCATCACTCACTAATTTCTCCAATCTATTAATACAATGCTTCTAAGTAAGTATATTTTTAAACCTTTTGTCAAGTATTTCTATCACTTTCTGGGTTGTTGTAAAATATCTAAATATTCAATGCTTCTTTAAATCTGTTGATTTATTGTATTTCTTCACCTAACATTATGATCACAAATAATTTTTTTCCTTAACAAGATGAAATTTCTAAGTTTTTTATATTAATGCTTCAGCAAATCAATACATTGATTATAATTTCTTGTAGCCTGTACATAAACCAAAGTATTTCCTAAAGCAATATCCATTTTGTGAGAATCTTTACTATTGTAATATTATAAAATTTTTAGACTACTCTAAATAGATAAATTACAATTTTTCATTGCTTTCTCAAATATATTAATTTAATTATTTATTAATGAAAAATTTCAAATTAATCATTTGAAAAAAGAATTATATTCTAGATTATACTTTTCTAATAGTACTAAATAGGATTTCCAAGATTATTCAAAAGAACTTTATCATGATATCCAATTTTTAGTCAAATTTATTCATTTTCTTAATAGTTCTTAAACTCACTTTAAGTTACATAATATTATTTAATTAATAAAAATGGCTTTTACATTTATACCATTTCCATAGTAACAGTCTAGATTTTCTGGGTTTCCTTGGATTGCATAATCAAAGAAATCTAGTGTTTCTTCTAACTTTGAAATTTTCAATATCTATCAATAGAAGATTCCCAAATAACATTTTTGTTAAAAGAAAGTAAATTATACCTTTGCAAAAAGTAATAGTCTGGTTTTTTGTGATACATTATTCTTTTACCTCTAAAAACCTATTCATTTTAATATCGTTATATAATGTTTTTGCAATGAAATTAAAATAATTATATATTCTTTTTATGGAATTATACTCTGATTTTCAAAATATATTGTTCAAAATTTTTCAATAATCTCTGATCAATTAATAAAAGGAAGTAGTTTTAATTTAATAATTCCAAGGATGAATTAAGTTAAATAGAGTTATTAATTTAAAAGAAGAATATGCTTCACTATTAACTTGGAAAAGATGGATCAAGATAGTTTCAATTATGTCTTCATTTACATTTTTTAGAAAGAGAACTTCATCTTTTTGAACAATATTCTGTTTCACTTATAGTCGGATTATTGTAATAATAGTAATATCATTTTAAATACTATTAATAGAGTTTGTTTATCATTTAAATTTGGCACAGGAATAAGATTTTGAGAAAATAAAACTATTGATATATATTTATATTATGAAAAATAATTAGTCTAAAACTTCCAATAAAATGAGATCAATTCTTATTTTACTTATAAAATAGCTTAAAAATGTCTTTTTATATTAAATTCAAAGCAATTTCTGATCCCAAAGTTTCTTATATTCAATAGCTAATAAATATTATATCATAATTCAATATTCGAATCATTAAGAATATCATTATAAATATAGAATAAAATAAACTATTTTCAGAAAAAAGTTATGACCATTAAACAAATGTTTTAGTTATTAAGTATTTAATAGAAATTCTAAGTTTAGATAAAAATTATCTTTTACTTGACAATTGCCTTCTTTGATGTGTGTATTATATATTTTCAATGGACCTAATCTTTTTTTTTAAGGAAATAACTTTTAAATAATATCTAGTTTTATTGTCAATATTCAAAACTAACTTCTATATCATATTTCTAATGAAAAGTGTTTAAAAAAAAACTAATCTTTTTATTTATGACTTTTTGGGCTCCTAAATGGGAATGTTTTTACAATATATTTTCTGATTACAAGTAAAATTAATAATGTCAATATTTCTTGATAAGGTTTCTCAATGATAAACTTTGATCTGTAAGAGATTATTCAACAAGCTCATAAACACATAAGCAAGCTGCAATAATAATATATAGACAAATATTAATACTCTTGATTACTGTCTATCCTTTAAGGATCACATGTATATGATAGTTTTCAATATTCGCTACTTAATTCTTGTTAGCTGGATTTATATTTGAGAGTTTATTATAATTTGCTAGTTGATATGCTTATTACTTGTTAATAACTGTAGAGTTTTGAAAAAGAATTGCAATAGAGACACTCAAAAATAATTTTAAAATTTTATAATGCGCTTTAGAAATTTTAGTAGGTCCATTTAACTTTTGTTTAATTATTAAGGATTTCATGTTAAGGTGACGAGCAAAAAGAAAAATATTAAAATTAGAATGATAAAGAGATTGAACATAAAAATACTTATTAATAATATTGATAGATATTCTTACAATTCAATTAGGATGAAGTTAAATATTGGTATACTATTCTAGAAATGATTTCAGATTGACATGTAATGTTTAGAATCTACTTGACAAATCAAAAATTAATACAATTAATTGATAATTTTTACTACTTAAAAAAGGAATTTTGAGTTCTTCTAAAAAATAATTATTTAATTCGAATCCATAAGGAGATCTTTTATCATTAAAAGAGCAAAATCAAATAGAATAAAATTAAATTTAGATATTAAGAAAGAATATTTTAGTTAAGAGACACTTCTGTTATTCATACTCTATCCAAAATTCGTTGACTTAAAACTTTTAATCTGATTACATGATTGTAATTGTGTTTTTGAATTACAAGAATAGTTACCAATTCTTGCTTACTATAAAGAAAAATTAACTTTGGAATTTGATTGAAAATCTCCAAGCTTATCTAAAGGTAATTAAGTTTGATTAGAGTTTAAAACCTTAAGAATTTATCTATTGATGAATCAGGAATTATATGGATTCTGATTATTTAATATTTGAAAAGTATTAAAAAGCACTACCAATAAAATTTAATAGAAAATCAAAATTAGAATTTTATTTGCACTAATAAAAATGAAAAATAATCTAACAATAGTTATAGTTGATGAAAAGTATTTAATTAAGAATTCCAATAGTCAAAATATCTAGATACCAAGAAATCAACATAAGTTTGGTAATGATTATTAATATATTATTATAGATATATAAGAATTCATTCTCTTGTTTGGGAAAGGGGTAGTTTGCTCTATATAAAATACTTATATATGGAATATATATAAACTTATGAATGGTGACTAAAAATATGGAATAAACCTTAAAAGCTTTTATAGCGTATAACATAGAAATCTATGATGTTATAGAAGTCCAGTAACAAAAAGACATATAAAGATGAAGAGAAATTCAATAATTCAATTTTGATAATTTGTTCACTATGCATGAGATTCAGAATATAATCATGATTAAGAGAATTACCGTTAGCATTTATATATTAGATCTTAAATGATATGTTTTAATGATATAAGATGCTGGTATCATGATTTAAATAAGAAGTGAAAATGCTAATAATTAGAATATAATAACATATTATAAGTATTACAAGAGTAATACTATCCGTAAATTGCTGTAATCATTAAGCTAATATTGCAGGAAATGATTGATTTACTAAACAAAATTAATTGCAAAGAACTATAACCTAATAACCTTTTGCTTATTTTTTCAAAAAAACCTTTGAACAAAAATTCTTATTTATGAGCTTTACTGTTGAAACAATATGATTGAACAAGTTAAAGTCATGGAAAACTTTTCGTTGCTGAAAATCAGAGAAAGAGAGAAGTATCTATTTATTTAAATTATTAAAAATCGTAAAATAAAAGTGAAATAATCCTCAATTTATTTTATTATTTAATTAAATGTAAAAACCAAAAATGATAGAAAATGAAAAAGATTTTTGTTGCTCTAAAGGGCATAAGCTACCAGTCGTTACAATAGCACTAGATCCAAAATTATCAAGGAATTAAAGACTCTTGTGCACAGAATGTTTATAAAATGCAGACATAAACGGCAAAGCTGTTGGATTAAAGAAAATGATTTAAATAGTTGAAGAAAATTAAGTAAAGAAGATGGAAAAAGTGGAAAATATCATAACGAATTAAATAAAATTAATTGAATCATTACATAGTGTAGTTGATCAAATGAAATCACTTGTAATGTAATAATTAAATTAATTGATTACTATAATTATTGAATGGATTCAGAATCTATAATAACAGCGATCATAATGTTCTCAATATAGTTTTTTTGAGGAATTAGAATTTATAGTTTTGAAGTCAAATTAAACTGATTCCTATATATATATTTAAGATATTTGGAAAACCAATCTCTGTTAAACTTCAAAATTGAATCTTAAATTAGAATAATTTAAATAATTTGATGCATATAATTAATGTCAAAAACTGTTGTTGAGTTTAGAATTAGGTTCTCATAAATCTATACAAAATGATTAATAATAATAAATCAATATAAAAAATATGAATTAAGAAATATAATCAGTAAATACTAAAACGAATATTCCACTATCATAAACTAATTAATCTAGTAATCAATTGAATGTCAAACCTTTCAATTATTAACTAATCCAAGAATGTTCAATTTCATAAAGTGATTGGTGTTTAGCTATAGCTATTGATAAAGATTGTTCAACATTGATGGCTGGATGTCATTCACTAATTAAAGTATTTGAATTCAAATAAGGAATGATCAAATTTATTTAAACTTTAAATTAACATAAGGATTGGGTAAGTACTTTAAACTTCATGCAGAAATCTAAATAGTTTATATCTGGAAGTTTTGATAATTCTATAATAATATGGAAATAGAATTTAAATAATTAATGGAGTTATTAATAAATATTAAATGGACATAATCATACTATCTCATGCTTAATAATAAATACTAATGAAGATTTGATAATATCAGGAAGTGATGATTGTACTCTTAAATTTTGGATAAATAAGAATGAATGGTTGTGTTAATAAACTATAAATGATCATTCTAAAGAAGTATATGGATTAAGCTTGAATTCATAATAAAATAGAGTTGTATCATGTGGATATGATTAATATATATTAATAATAGAATAATCAGAATAGAATAAAGAATGGAAAGTAATATAAAAGATTACAATTGATAATTATGGATATCGAGTATGCTTTATTGATAATAATATGTTCACATTTACACCAAATAGTAAAGAATAGATATATGTTTATGAGATGAATAATAAAAATAAATAATTTACTAAAACTAGAGATATTTCGATAAAAAGTGGAATAGACAACAATTAAAGATTTCCTTAACAATATATAAATAAAAAAAGTATTCTTGTAAGTAAAAATGGAGAATACGTTAATTTGATTAGCAAAAAATAAAATGGAGAGTTTTTAACTGAATAATCTATTCATTTTGGAATTCATTGTTTATATGGAACAATGAGTAATGACGGAGAGTATTTGATAACATGGGATAATAAATCAAAGTAAATACAAATTAGGAGATATAAAGAATAATGAGGAATATAAAAATTTTACATAAATTATAGTATAAATTTGATAACAATTTGTTGAACTTCTTTTCAACAATTTGTGATATGTATATAAAACTTAAATTGACCATTTATTAAATGTCCTATATAAATATCTATCTTTCTAGTAGAATTAGTTTCCTAATTCAAAATAAAAAAAAATTATATATAAGTAACATATAAATTGAATCCTTCAAATACATTCGATAATATTTATAAATATATAAATTTATTTTATTCTAAAAAATAATCAAATGTTTAAGAGATTTTGAATTTTT
>CAJJDO010000019.1:705125-716113 GCA_905183005.1 Paramecium pentaurelia | reverse complement strand
AGAATAACAGCCCATAAAATTGTAAATAAAATGATAATGAATTGACTCTCTTTAATGAATAAGACATTCCTTCTAATTAATATCCATAGAATATCTCACTTCTTTCATATTCAATTAGATTAATTTCCTAGGGTAAAATAACATGAGAAGATTCCAGAACATGAAATTTTTGGTGTGAGTATATTCACAGAGCTTGAAGTATCCAATATAACGACTGAAATAAGCTGTCAAGAATCTGTCCTGGAACGGTCACCTTAATCCATCTTTAATCCTAAATCAAATTTTCTCCAAGAAGACAGACTTGCTTCTCCTGCTTAAATCTGTCCTTAGTAAAGCTGTACATCTGTCAGAGCATATGCTCTGTTCAATAAGATTTTATTAATATCTAACTCTCATAACTTTTATGAGCAACTATAATTAATTTTACGTGTAAAGCCATTTTATAAATATTACTAATATATTAGATAAGACTTAATTACTCTTTTAGCTACAAATAAAAAGTTGCTTATTTACAAATTTTATACAAATTTATTTTCAAAAGAAAAAAAATTAAGAAAAACAAATCATAAATTTATAAAAAGAATATTTTCGTATATACAATTAATTGATATAGTATTTCTATCAAATACATAAAATTCGATTGAATTAAATTATTGCTAATATAATTTTTGAGGATTTTCTTATTTAATTTTTATTTTTACAAATATAAGTATATTCTTTTGACTATATTTTAGAAGGAATTAATTATTTTACAATTCGAAATTACATAAATGTTTTTAAATCTTTAAAAGAATTGGCATGAAAAAAATGAAATTTACATATTTTGCCATTTTTAATTTTAATGTATTCAGTCCAATCATATTACAATAATAAAAATACTTAATCTTGTTATTAAAACTAGCTAGATTATTGCTTTTAAATATCAAAAATGGAGTAAGTTTATATTTTTTCTTAACTTCAGAAGTGATCTTTTATTAGATTACATCTTTGAAATTGTAAGCATGATTTGTTTAATTGATAATAGGAGTAGTAAAGATTCTTATTGATTAATATTAAAATAAATTTGAAGTATCGTCCTTCAGATTAAAAGATATTAAAAGTGTCAATAATAGAAGTGTATTAGTAAACAATTTATTTTTACACATTCTAGGAATTCGAAATTTTTCTTCTAAAAAAATAAAGCATATTTTTATTCATTATACATATAACATATTACATTCATTTTTAATTAAGCAATCTGTCAAATTTAAATCTTAGAAACTTTTACCCATTCAAAACAAAGATTAACTCTGGTGAGTTTTTTCTATATTTGAATCTTCACTTAACTAACTGAAATTCTAAAATATTTGCTAATTTATTTGATTTCGAGAATGATTCACAAATAATATATAACATAAAATTGAAACGGTTATCTGAAGTATCCTAGGAATGTTGTTTTATTATATTTTGGAAAATGAATGACTTTGATTTTTCATGAGGGTTTTTGGAGGATATAGATTAAATCTTATTTAAACACTAAACTAATTGGGTATATGAAAAAAAAAAAAATGAATGAAGAAGTCTTGATTGAAAAATTAATAGTAATACAGACTCTTACTGTAAATCTTGTAATGCCTCATCAAGTGGTTCAAATTTCTATAGGTTCAAATATTAAATTTTTAAAAGATACATAATAAATTAATCTAAATATTCTTTTTCACAATATTATAGTGTTATAACAATGAATAAATTTCTTTAGTACAATAAAAAATATTTTAATAAATAGATTTAAATATTTTATTTTAAATAAGTATCATTAATTATTAATCCAAATTTTATTTTGCATTTTATACTAAATTATATTGTTATATATAGATTATAGTTTTTCTTAAAAATATATATGACCAATATTCTTCATTTAACTATTTATTATTTAATTCAATATAGATTTTTCAAGAAATGCATATAAAAAATGTTGTTAAATATTATCTTAATTGTTATATTTAAAAGTAACTTTATAGATTATCCAAAATCAATAAAATTTGTGATGAAGAATGAAATTTTCTATTTTCAAATAATACTAATGCAAATTTTTCTTCAGCTTGTGCATCATAAGCCTAAACTTTTTTTGATTTTCCCTCGTATTAATACTCAATTTTTAATCTTTTTCTACTTTTATATTCTTTAATAACAGATAAGTATATTAGTTATTAATAGTAATTAAGGATGGAATAAAATAAAACAACATGCCATTATTTCAAATGATAAACTTTTTGAGTTTAATCATCTAAATAACAGAAATCATTTTGTTCGAATATATTGTATATAACACTTTATTCTTATTATTTATACTGAATCAAGTAATTTATCAATAAATCTTTACCTGGTAGAGAATATTCTAGTAGAAAAACTATTAATGAAGAGTGAGCAAGGTTTAGGTGTAAAATACAAATAAAAAATAGCATTATATTAATCAATTTTAATTTTGGAGAGTAACTCTGCAAGATATTTAAAAAATATGATATAATTTAGAAATTTATCTGTTGAAGTAATGAATAATTTAAAAAGAAAATTATCATCAAACTTCAATAATAACTAATAAAATTAGATAAATTAATCTAAAACAATACAAAATTCCAAAATAAAAGCTATAAATGTGATTGAATATTTTTATTTATCCATTCCTTATAATCTATATCCCAAAAATGATCCATAATATGTGAAAATTCATTTAGTATTAATTAGTTATACTTTCTTCTAAATGTTTCAATTTTAATTTACTTACTTAAATAGCCCATCTCCGTTCAGTAAAATTCCAATTTCTTTATCAGTCAATCTATTAATCAATTTTGGAATGCTTTTATCTAAGCTTAGCCATTCTAAATGAAATTCCTCTTAGTTAATTCTCTTAAAATATAATTTGAAAATTACAATATATTTAGTTTCTTCAACTCTTACGTCATCCCTGTTCATTTGTTGAACTTCTTTTATGGTCTATTTTGTTTATCTTCTTCCGTTAATTCTGTTTGAATTGTTTTATGTATTTCTAAACATAAGTGTATGATTTATTTATAGTCTGTGATGTACCCTTATCCCTTGAATAGGATTTTGTTTATACCACCTCTTGGTCCTTTTTAACTTAGGAGGTGTGTTGAATGAATTTGTGAAATCTTTTTTGCTAGATCATTCCATATAAAGAATTCTTTGTTAAACTCATCTTCCCATTTAACAAATTTTGGGTGTCTGAATTCAAGAGGAGCTTTCTGCTCTGGAAGTTCGGAGGTAGCTTTGAGCAGGCAAATGATTCTATATTCTTGGCATTATTCTTTTAGTTTCCATTTCTTCCCTTAATAGTCCCATTCACAAAAATTGTCTCTAGTTTTGTGAGCATATAGGACCTAATATTGCATAGAGTCATATCTCTTCACATCTAATTCAAGTTTTAAAGACTTGTGGTCAGAGATAAGGTTGTTGTTTGAGTTGTAAATAAATCTGTTTTAGGTTCATTTTGTCTTCTAGTTCTGATTTACCTTGAGACTCCTATGACTAGTTACTTATGTGGCTTTTTATTTTTGAGAATAATTCTCTTTGAGAAAAGAGGTAAGATTATTAGTATTCCAGTTAGTTAACAACAACTATGCATCTTATCCTGAGAACTTGGTTTCAGCGAGGTTGGGGAGAGTTTTCCATGAGAATCCTTAAATTGTACTCTAGTCTTTCTTTATTGCTGAATACCCGATTATCATCAATCGCCTTATGTTACTAAAAGATAGAATTGATAGAAGGGATAGGAAAAGGTAGCTTCTCGATTATTACATCATCATAAGATAAAATAATTTTTGATGTAGAGTTTGTTTTAGGAATGATTACTTTTATAATTATTAATTAACGCAAAAAAAAACTTCATGTTTACTAATTACTATTTTACTAAGATTTGATTAATTATGTCTACTTACTGAAATCATAAAGAAGTTAAATTTCTTCTAAAATAGTTTTTTTATTAGAAAGGGAAAGGAAAGAAAATAGGTAGCATAAAAGACCTTTATAATAAGAATTTTTTAATTTATGCATTCAGAATAATAAATTAATAAATAAGTTTTAAGAATTTTATAAGTTCTTTTTTTGAATAATAATTAAGATATACTTTAATTGTGTTGATAACATCTTTAACAGTTGATTACTTTAAATCAATTATTGTAAATTCCATTTCATGTTTTTGAACATATCTTTCTCTAGTTTTCTAAAGACATTTCAAGTCTTAATTTATTTATTTATAATATTTATTATTATTATGTAGAAAAAAAAGTAATTTTAATTGCTATATACCTAAAGTTTAGATATAACTAAATAATTTTTTAGAATCAATAAAATGTANTCTTCCCATTTAACAAATTTTGGGTGTCTGAATTCAAGAGGAGCTTTCTGCTCTGGAAGTTCGGAGGTAGCTTTGAGCAGGCAAATGATTCTATATTCTTGGCATTATTCTTTTAGTTTCCATTTCTTCCCTTAATAGTCCCATTCACAAAAATTGTCTCTAGTTTTGTGAGCATATAGGACCTAATATTGCATAGAGTCATATCTCTTCACATCTAATTCAAGTTTTAAAGACTTGTGGTCAGAGATAAGGTTGTTGTTTGAGTTGTAAATAAATCTGTTTTAGGTTCATTTTGTCTTCTAGTTCTGATTTACCTTGAGACTCCTATGACTAGTTACTTATGTGGCTTTTTATTTTTGAGAATAATTCTCTTTGAGAAAAGAGGTAAGATTATTAGTATTCCAGTTAGTTAACAACAACTATGCATCTTATCCTGAGAACTTGGTTTCAGCGAGGTTGGGGAGAGTTTTCCATGAGAATCCTTAAATTGTACTCTAGTCTTTCTTTATTGCTGAATACCCGATTATCATCAATCGCCTTATGTTACTAAAAGATAGAATTGATAGAAGGGATAGGAAAAGGTAGCTTCTCGATTATTACATCATCATAAGATAAAATAATTTTTGATGTAGAGTTTGTTTTAGGAATGATTACTTTTATAATTATTAATTAACGCAAAAAAAAACTTCATGTTTACTAATTACTATTTTACTAAGATTTGATTAATTATGTCTACTTACTGAAATCATAAAGAAGTTAAATTTCTTCTAAAATAGTTTTTTTATTAGAAAGGGAAAGGAAAGAAAATAGGTAGCATAAAAGACCTTTATAATAAGAATTTTTTAATTTATGCATTCAGAATAATAAATTAATAAATAAGTTTTAAGAATTTTATAAGTTCTTTTTTTGAATAATAATTAAGATATACTTTAATTGTGTTGATAACATCTTTAACAGTTGATTACTTTAAATCAATTATTGTAAATTCCATTTCATGTTTTTGAACATATCTTTCTCTAGTTTTCTAAAGACATTTCAAGTCTTAATTTATTTATTTATAATATTTATTATTATTATGTAGAAAAAAAAGTAATTTTAATTGCTATATACCTAAAGTTTAGATATAACTAAATAATTTTTTAGAATCAATAAAATGTATTGCCTAGCAATTTTAATAATTTCATTTTATTTAAAATCAATAGTAAATAATATATCACAAATTATTTAGTCATAAGAATAAATAACAATTTGAATTTACAAAATTATAAGGTAAAAGTGTTCATTTAAAGGGGTCGATTAATAATACATTTATTATTTGTAATTTATTTATCTTGTTCTATTTTATATTGGTACTATGTAATATTAATTTTTGAACTTCTCAGTTGAATAATTGTTCATTATACTATTTTAGTTCATAATCAGTGATTGCACATCTTCCCTTAAGAAGCTAATCTCAACTGGGATTTGTGGAAGTGGTGGATCCTCAAATCTCAATTTCTTCCTTTCTTTCTAATTCTTTCGATTTTCGTGGTCAGCGCTCGCTCCCAGGTGTTGTAGAACGCTAAAAACATTCCTGGGAGTTAGAGAGGGCAGCCTCTCAGATGACCCTAATTATAACATCATCAGAAATATAATCACTAATTAAATTTTTAATCAGTGATTATAATATTTTCTAAATTTTATTAATTGCTCAATTCTTTCTATATCTACCCTGCTATAAATTGGAGATTAGAAAATACTCAATCTTAAACCAAATATTTAGAGTAAAAAAAATATTTAAGATTGTACTCATAGTACTATAATTGCTAACAAAATATTGCATAAAAGGCGAAATTTAGAAAACCTCGGGAATGGATCTGTAAAGCAATCAAGGTTAGATATTGTTGAATCCTAAAAAATAGCATTAAAAAAATAAAAATCATTGTATATTTTTGTATTAAAATAAAAATACATAATTCATTTTTAAAAGACAAAGATGTTGAGACATTTTCTTTCACAACCATTTCAATAGTTTGTATGTTATTACGATAGTTTTATTTTTCCTAAATATATTAAGTATCAATAAGAGAGTTTTAAAATGGAAATATCAAAAGTATAAACCAGTTAACTTAAAATCTAATGTGATTTATATAAATATATTTTAGAAGGAAGATTTGATTATGATGAAAACGGACAATAAATAAGTATTTGTCGAGAAGTACAAGATTATAGGTAGTTAATAATCATCCATTATATTTTTAATTTCTGATCAAGGATTTCATAAAAAAGTAGATATTAAAATGGAAAATAAAATTAAAATTAATTTTAATATTCAAAGAAATTATTATAAAATTAGATTATTTTATTTTAGATTATGAGATCATTTTAATTAGAGAGGTTTAAAGTTGAAGTAATTAATTTAAATTATTCTTGATCCTCTCGAAACTAATATTTATGGAAAAATTAATATTTTTTCTTAATTTAGTTTGATTAATATTTATACAATAGTTTTATGAATATGATTTGATCAATAATCAAAGTATTTTAAATTTTACTTAAACTTGGGATTAAATATTGTTGGAATTGGAATCTGAGTTTCTTACGAAATATTGATTGCTAATAATCAAAAAAAATTTGTGTCCCAATTTATATTCAGAACCATTTAAGGTTCAATTTGATATTTTTAATTTTAGTAAAAATAAGGGAGACTTAGTAATTAGATTTAATAACTTAAGTTCTTTTATTTGAAGATTAAACATATAAAAACAAATATATTCATTACCTACCTGAATTTGAATTAAAGGATATATCTATAATTTTATATATTTCATATAAAGAATTTAGAAATAATTAAGAAACTATTTTATAGCGAAGAAAAACTTAATTTTGATGGAATATGTATCTGAAATTATTTTATTATCCTAAATTTCAGAAGATAAGTTACGTTTCTATCTAATATAAATCTTGATATTATATTAACAAAACGATTTAATTAATCAATCTTAGTTGGAAATATTTAATTTTTAAATGTAACTTATATATTATTTATAAATTATTATGCTAATAATTCAATTGGCTTTAATATATATTTTTTATAAATATTAATAGTTAGCAAAATTCAATAGACTTAAGAACTACTTTACTTTTAGATTACTAATTATTCTCCCAAATACTAATATACTCAATATCCAAATTATATTTATAAAATTAAATTCGTTGATATTTAAATATGGTGTTGATAGATTCTGTGACATTAAATTTTAAAGTTTATGCTCAAAAAAATGTTTAATAAATTCATAATAATTGGGAAAAATTAAATAAATTTGTTTTAAAGTCTTAAATAATTTTTGAATAGATTTATAGTATTAGATTTGCTCAATAAAAAAAAAGTAAATTTCATCAATTCGTAATTTCATAGAAGCCAAAGATGAGATTTCAAAAGAATAATATTATTGAAGATATTTTATTATGAATTTACAGAATCTCTGAAATCTTTGAATGAACTTAACCAAATCTTCAATCAAATTTAATAATAATAATTTCTATGTAATAATCATGTTGTCTACTAGAATTTGGATGGAAATAAGAGTAATAATTTATGTGTTCAATTTTTACTGACTTTTAGCTGAACAAATGGATTCTAGAGGCTAATGCTCGCTTCGTTTGAACAATAATGGCCTAAGGCATTTTCACTAGCATAATTAGCTTTGGCCAAACGGATAGATACAGAAACAATAGCTAAAGTTTTAACAATATTCTCTCTTGTTAGGATCCAAGGAGAACATAAACTTACAGAAATTAAAACCGAACGCTTACATGTCAGCCTCATCATATGGATAATAAATCCAACTTCTTTCAACTGTTGTATACACAAACATAAAAAAGTTAAGTTGATAGGTGAGATTATCTATTCTCTAAATAGATTCTTCTGATTACTATTTGTTATTTAAGTTACTTAACAATCAGTCATAAAAATAAAATTTAAACTTTTTCAAATATGAATACTTTAAGATTCTTATGATTTGTTTATTTATATTTATTAATGATATAAATCTTAGAATATTGTTGTAGTGATGTCATTAACACAGCAACCCTATCGAAAATATTATCTAATCTAGTATCTCCACTATAGGAGAATTCTTAAATGATAGCAAAACGCAATTTATTAAAATAAACTTAATGGCCAAATAGTTTTACAAGATAATTTCAGTTAGTTGATTTATAATTTTGCAATTGCATATATACCCAAAAGTGAAATCCAAACTGTAGCAATTTTTCAGAATTAATAAATAGAGATGTTAAATCATCTGTTTATTAATTATATAGGAGTTATGCGCTAATATATTTCCAAAAAGATATAGTTTCAATTATTTTACTTTGTGAAATTATTCAACATTCTTACTACTATATCTATAATTTATAGAAATTCTTTAGAGTTGGATATTCACTATTTATTTTTAATACTAAATTAAATTTAATTTATTAAACTATAAACATTTTGCATATTTCATTTATAGGAAAATCAATTTGATAAATCAAAATAAAATGGCGATTAATTTTCTTTTAAAAACAATATTTATATTTAAACAAACGAAAATACCTTTAGTTTTTTGTGAGTTTTCTGCTAATCACATTTACTATTTACTATTATGAGCTCATTCTAAGACCTATTCTTATCTTTATATAATTTAATTAAATGCATTTTTTTTCTTCATTATTCAAAAATCTTGATGTTCTTTTTTAAATCATTTTTTCTAATTTAACTTTAATAATATTTTCTTACTCAATATCTAAAAGTAATTTATTTTTGCTTTCAAATTTGCAAAGGCTAGGATAAATATTGATTTTCCTTTAATTGTTATTCATGCTGAAATAGCAACAAATAATACTTCCTTTATTATTTATATTACTGAAATAATTTATTGTAAAAATAATTCTTAAATGAAAAAATTAAATGAATTATTTAATTTTTTGTTTAAGTTTTCACAACTTCAAGAATGTATGATGAAACTTTAATCTTTAAAAGATTAAATAATTTCACCATTTATTATCAGAAATCAACAAAAAATCATTTACTTCAAATTCATTAATTATTTTTATTGTTCTTATTTTCTTAGAGTTTAATTTTCGAATTTAAAACTGCAAAGGATTCTTACTAATCATCACAACAAAAAATAGAACTTTAAAATTGCAATTTGAATCGTAAATTTTTATGACTCCAAATATGGAGCAAAACAACTCAGTTAAATAAATTAATTTATTATAGGATAAAAAATTATGAGGAGGTTAAAATATTATCATTAAAAGGATAATTGTAACTCTTTTTTATTATTCCTAAATGCTTGAAAGTATATATAAATATTTATCATCTTTAAATTTTCTACTACACAAAGAATATCTATGTTTAATATGAGTCAAAAAATCCTATCATTATAATTATTTACAGATATTATCTAATATAACATACAATCCTCTGATCATACTTTAATTGGTTTCTTCAATGTTTAAAGATTGAAAATATCGCAGATCAGTAAAATAATGGCATAAATTTGCCAAAAAATAAATAAAATCATTAAATTACTAAATTCTTTCCTCCTACATAAATCAAAAATCAAGTAATATTTCAATTCAAAATTCATCTTTAATTCCTTTAAAAAATGTTGGCAACTTCAATTAATTATATGAAATCATTTTTAGATTTATTGAAGTAATTTAGTTTGATTAACTAAAATTTCTTTGAAAACACACTAAAAAACTTATTAAAGTTCTTCTAGAAATCTGAATTAATCTTGAACACTTATTATTGTAA
Source organism: Paramecium pentaurelia (assembly GCA_905183005.1). Lineage (NCBI taxonomy): Eukaryota > Ciliophora > Oligohymenophorea > Peniculida > Parameciidae > Paramecium > Paramecium pentaurelia. The sequence continues at coordinate 705,971 of CAJJDO010000019.1, read as the reverse complement.
GTTAAATTAAAACATCGTCATATCTTCAAGATTTATGATTCATTTCACTTTTATCTATTATTTTCATTAATAAGATACTTGAGTCAAGGAATTTTTTCAAAAAAATTATATGAATTTAATTCATTTGATGCTTTGGTGATGAAAAAAGAATCTTAAATAATTAATTTATACCAAAAGATTAAAAAGAGAATTTATATATAATGCTGTTGTTATATATTTACAACACTTTTTAATTAAGAAAAAGATTATCTTTTTGAATAATGACACATCTGTATTTAAAGAATTGATCTTCAGAAATCTAAAAAAGGGAGGTAAGTATTCATTTAAATTTATAAATAATTTAAAATTTTGATGTCTATTTTATTATATATTTATATTGTTCATTAAACAATACAGTATGATGAAAATGATCCATCATTTTCATCCCCTTTTTATTATATCTATTTATTTACAGATAACTCATTTTATTCTTTGATTGCTTAGATTATTATCTACCTCAACACTACTTTTTTGCTAAATATTTCATTTATTATCATATCACTATTTGCTTCCAAATAATTTAAAATAATCAATGCATCTTCAGTACCTGCTGCCCAATATATATTATCTCTGAATTATTTATCTTCATCTTTCAACAATTAATCTGCAAACATCCTAAATCTTGATTTTGGTTTATTAATCAAATTAGCTTATTAATTTCTACTTAATTCTAAGCTTGCAATTTGTATTTCTATTTATAATTGGCCTGGAACTATAGAACTACATTTTAAAATATTATTTAGTTTTCTTAATCTGGTAGTAAATTTATGCTCTTTATGATATTCAAATCCAAAATCGAGAGCAGCA
>CAJJDO010000019.1:690254-704159 GCA_905183005.1 Paramecium pentaurelia | reverse complement strand
GTTTTCTTAATCTGGTAGTAAATTTATGCTCTTTATGATATTCAAATCCAAAATCGAGAGCAGCATTAATTATGTTAAAAGCGTTCCCAACAATAGGTAATCCTCCAAAGATCTAGGATCCTATATTTAACATCTTTTGAAAAACATTTAAAGTTTATTCAGACTTACTTTCGATTATTGCATTTTTATTAACTTAAAATAGATTAGTGGAAATCTATTACATTGCAGATAAATAATTAAATAATCTCCAAGCTAAAGCATTATAATACATCAATTAGTTCTTATTTTCTTTTTTATTTAATTGTTTTAGAGATTCAGAAACCTTATAATTATCTTATTCTAAAAGTGAATTGACATTTATTGAGAGCGTAGTTATTTGGTTTTAAAAATCATTCAACCTTTTTTCAAATTGTTCCATAATCTAAAGGTAGTTTGTTTATTGATTTGCATTAAATTAAGGATCTAATGGCGGAATTTGTTATGTAAATTCATTAATTAGTTTCTAGGCTTATTCCTCTAATTAAATAGATTTCTATCTTTATAATTATTAAGATAAATAATTAATTTAAACATCTGTTGTTTATATCAAATTTTAAATTTCTCTAAGTAGATTAAGTTTTATTTAAATAAATGAAAGATTTGAATTAGATAGATTCCATTTCAATATCTATTGTGGATTAATCGAATCTAATGATTCTTGTGTTTTCGTAAAATAAATATTTGCTTAAGAAAATTATTTTTATTTGAAATAGAGACTTCCTAAGTTTGTTACAAAAAGTGGATTATCTGGTTATAATTTGACAGCCTTTTAGTAGTCTTGGAGTGCTTTTTCATATTCTCCTTTGTTATCAAATACATTTCCTAATTATATGACTAGATGATTTACCTCTGTATATATACGCAGTAGCATAATTTGGATTTAATTGGATGGCCATGTTGTAGTCTTGGAGTGCTTTTTCATTTTCTCCTGTTTTATCAAATAGAACTCCTAATTATATGACTAGATGATTTACCTCTGTTGTAATACGCAGTAGCATAATTTAGATTTAATTTGATGACCATTTGGATTTAATTGGATGGCCATGTTGTAGTCTTGGAGTGCTTTTTCATTTTCTCCTTTGTTATAAAATACATTTTCTAATTATATGACTAGATGATTTACCTCTGTTAAGAAACACAGTAGCATCAGATGCAGACATAAATAATTAATGCATTTTCTATTACTTTTTTTGATTATATTTTGAAAAAATTCACCCCCTTAATTAATAATATGTTTTATTTTTATCTAAAAAATTAATTCATATACGAATTAAAATGGTGATTATAATTATTAACAAACCAATATGATTAAACTCTAATTTTAAATTATGCAGATTTATTTTATTCATTAAACTCTAATTCTAAAACTACCATTTTTTAATCGATTTACTTTTAATTATCATATATCTTAAATATCTATTTATATATTTTTCTTAATTGAAATACATTAACATTAAATATATTAATACATTCTAGATTTTTTTAGTTCATGTGAGAAACAATGATAAATCATAATTTTTTGCTTTTATTAATTATAAATATCTATTAGAGATGTTTGCTTTGTAAATTTTACTTTTTATTAGAAAGTTTCTTATAGAAATAATCAACTAATACAATGTCTATTCTTAAAAGGTATAAAATTTACCATTTTACACAATTACTTAAAAAAATATATGGGTAAAAAAGTATTTTTTTTATTTTTTCTAGTTATCACAAACAAAGTACAAAAAGTATTATTACTAATTAACTCAGAATAAATTAATATAATAAGAAATAGGGGTATTTAAAAGATAAATACAGTGATAATTAAACAAACTTATTCTCAAATAAAAATAAAATAATTTAATTAGTTATTAACAATTAGAAATAATACTTAAATTAAATTCAAAACCAGAGGCTTTTGATTATTTATATGAATGGTAACTATTAAGCCTATAATTATGCAAAATTAGTCGAAGCATCTACCAATATGAACTGACAGAAGTTAAGGAAATATAGAAAAAATACAATCAATAGTCTAAATACTTAGGGAACTCATAGGTAGAATATTAATTAGCAGTAAAGATTATAACTTTTTAGATTTTTAGTAAAGTTGCCTGCAATTTGGATTCAAAGCAAAATTAGCATTAAATATTTGAATGAACTTAATAAGAATTTCTTTCAAAAGGCTTATGGTTAGTTAGAGAATACTTTTAAAAATCATAATGCTAATCTGATATGATGGCATAAATTTCAATTACAATTTAATATTTATTCCTTAAGTTTAGATATATTTGTATGATCATTATTAATAATTAATTCAAACTAGGAAACTTTTAAAATATTAGTGTTACTTTAGTTTCTTAATTTAGAATTTATTATTATTTTCCACAAAAAAAAACAATAACTTTATAATTAATATATTGTTACTATCCTTGTTTTTCAATTATTTAAGCTATCTATAAAATTAGTAATAAAGGCTAAGATGTTATATTTAATTGTTATAATTACTTATTATTATTAATAGCATAAGGAAAATTATTAATGTTTTATCTTTGAATTGAATAGAATTTAAATTAATAAATTTATATAACTTATGTTAATGACTCAAATTATCAATTTATTATATAGTTTTAGATTAATATAGGCAAAAATTAGTATTTTAATTAAAGTACATTTACAACTTAACTTTCTAAAATGTATCAACCTTAAGGAAAGCAAATAAACTAGGATTACTTGTTTTAATTTAAATTGATGCTTCATTTTTAAACGGTTCAATAGTTCATATGTCATAAGTGAAATTTGTTCTTAAAAATATATTAATAATATATATTAATAAATGTTAATTTTACTACTATTGATTTTAAAAGCATTTTCATAAAGCGAATATTAATTTGGAGTCTAAGTATTAGATTGTTCAAGAACACTTGTATAAGTTACTTTTAGAAAATAATATCAAGAAATTCCTCAAATTATTATTACTCAATCCTAAATTAATTTTTTATCCAATGTAGTCGACTTTTGATTTGAAATTTAATCTATTACAATTTAAAGTAATTTATTAATTATCAATTTAGGTTTTATAATGTATTATGAATGTATAAGTTATGTTCGTTAAGTAAATGTTAAATGGCATGCAATTAATGATCAAAGAATATAAGTCATTAATAATTTTAATAGAAACGATCCAAAAAATGAAACAATTATTTATAATAATCCAAATGCTTTGACTGGATTTCTAACTTTAACTAGCATTTCTTTCGAAATCTAAATAAACTTTAAAATTGAAGTATTTTCTTATAAAATTAATTAGATAATTAGGCATATTAAATACCAATAATTTGAAGCAAATAGGCTATCAAATCATTTTAGGTATACATGATGCGTTTGTTAATTTAGGATAATTCTATGCATTTAGTTATGTCTAATACACTATTCCTATATTGCCAGATAAATATTTATAACCCCCTATTTAGGTTTTAATTTAACTCCAAATGAAGCTATAAATCTATATCAATCTCAAGATTTAGCAAAGAATCCTGGAAATTTAGTTTATAAAATATATGAATAACCAGGAGATACTTATTTTCTAATAATTTTTCATTAAAAAATCTGGATTTCCAAGACTTTTTCAACAGTCTTTTAATCTTTTAGATAGAAGAAAATTTAAATAACTCAAAAATAATATTTAGATTAAAACATTTAGTCCATTATATAACTTAAATTTGATTAGGAGAGCCAAATTTTCAATAACAATGGAAATTATAGAATACTCTTAGATAAAACAAAATACTTTATTAATGTATTCTTTTCATTAATTTGTGAATAAGATAAAAAGAAATAAATAGAATTTTTTTATTTTAGAGAAATTAGAATAGTTTATAATCTTAATATACTTTTGACAATAATATTAAATTAATAGAATGCAATATGGAATAAATTGTTGAAATTTTTGCTATTCAAGAGCTAATTATTGTTATAGAAAATTAAAATTTCTAAATGAAGTAGATACTAAATAATTAAATTGTAGAGGAGATAATTTTATTTAAAGCATTTGAATTATTAAATTAATTTAGTAAATTAATTTTATCTTTTTTTGTTTTCTCAAATTAATATCTTAGATTTTATACAATTTTATATATACTTGAATGTATTATTGATCTTATCAATATTCATAAATCATTTTTGTGCCTCTATTATTTTACTTCGAAAAGATGAAAAAATGACTATTAAGCAATAATTAATTTGATGATATCAAATTTTTCAATTCACTAAAGATTATTTTTTAAAGATTGTGAATCATTTTTTAAATTTATTTGAGAATCTCCAAATATGTAATAAATAAAATTGAGGAAAGAATTAGATTATCAAAATTGAATATTAAATATTGAAGATCTTCCTTAAGGTCTTAAAGAATGCTTGAGAAGGCGAATACATAGTGAATTGATTTAAATAAATTTTCATTTATATTGCAACATTATCGAGATATCTAAAGTAGAGTAAAAACAATAAAACTTTCAATACAATCAATTCCCCTTTAACTTTTTTTTGCCATAATCAATCAATCAGAACTTTCGAAAGTATAGAAAAAATATTATCACTATGATTTTACAATAACAGCAAAGTTGTAAAAAATAGTACCGAAGAATATTAATTATTTCTAAAAAGTATATAATTTTTAAGAAAGTAAATCTCACTATATATCAGTTTGAATAAAAAAATACAAAAATCTTATATAGATATAATAATCATTCATTTTTCTGTTCAAATCTAAAAATTTAAAGGATTCTCTTGAATTCATCATAATGATTCATGTAAATTACTAATCAAATATTACAATCTTGTTATAATAAGATTAACAATAATTCCTTATTAAGAATCCATTTTTGTCTCACCAAGTAAAAATATTAGTATTATTTTTTGATATTTCCTCATGATATTAATAATGCTCTAATTGATCCAAAGTTAAAGCCTATAAAAAGCTTTAAGTTTAAAAGGTTGAAAATCTTATGGGTAGTTCTTTATATTTATCCTATTTTATAATAATATAATCTTCCTCATAATCAAAGTAATTCTCCTTAGGAGATATAATTGATTGTGCTTTAACTTAAGAGTTTTCTTTATGTTAATGATAAGGCCTTTACAATTAGACTAATTATCTAAATCTTTTCTTTTCTGAATTGCTTTTTTTTTTCTATTAAGGTTTAATTGCAAGATTTAATATCTTATTAATTTTTTCTATTCTAATGCATTAATTTCTTGATCCATAACCTTGATATATTAAATAATTAATTAATTTTTTCTTTGTTTTGAATACTCTTTACTTTAATATTGGGATGAAATTTCACATGATTCCCCTTTTAGATGCAAATATGATTTTCTACTTTGATGCTAAAATTATAAATGGTCTACTTAAGATTCACTCAATATAATCTTCATCAATTGAAATTTCTTAATTTTATGATTTTAAATATGAACAGGCCAAATACGTATGGTAATACATTTTTGATTAATATTTATTTATTTTTAATTACAAAATAATTTCAAAATAAACTTCATAAATTAAATAAATCATCAAATTTATTACTTCTTTTTATATTGAAATTTAAATTTATATTTTGTACTAATCGCATTTCTTATTTAACATATTAAGTTAGAAGAGTGAAATTAGTCTTAATTATAAATGAAGACAATTATTGTGAAAAATCAACAATGTTACTTTGTCTTAAGTATTATTTAAATAAATGCTTGAAACATATCAAATAAGTGATTTACACCTTTCTACAGTAACTTAGTTTTTAAATCAGTTTTCAATATGATTATCAAAGAAAATAGCCATTACGTGAATTATAATGAAAATTATTTAACTCGTTTTTCTTCTTATTATTTCTCTCCTATTCAAATTTCTTAAATTATTTTGAATTAAATTAAATATAAATTCATAAAATCAACAAAGCAATATTTTTGAGTATAATTAAAGATCCTCCTAAATTAAGTAATGTGAAGTAAAATAATAAAATTAAAAATTTCTCTTGTATATAATCACAAAATGATTGAGCAAGAATAAAATTTTCAAATTGTTCATAAGTGTAATGAATTTAATAAATTATTTAATCAGTATGAATGATTAATAAACAATAAAATCATATAACATTTTGATCCTAAGAATATGATTGATAAAATAATAGTAATAATATTATTCATTTTTATTAATTTAAGTTATCCTCAGCATAAATTTTACATCAAAATTATATGTAATATTGATTTTTTAAATAAGTAACCTAGATACAAAATATAAATAATTTCTTTAAAGCATTTAATGTAGAGATAAAAATATGATTAAGTTGTATGCTAGGTATAAAGCTAAGAATAATTACAATAATTTTGATACTAACTAGTACACATGTAGGTAAAGAATGATTGTAATAAATTAGATTACTATCAACATTTTTGATAAACTAAATATACACCTTAAGACATAAATACCAATAAAAATCTATTCTTTAGTAGATGCTATCATAAGGGAACATAAATTNATATTTATTTATTTTTAATTACAAAATAATTTCAAAATAAACTTCATAAATTAAATAAATCATCAAATTTATTACTTCTTTTTATATTGAAATTTAAATTTATATTTTGTACTAATCGCATTTCTTATTTAACATATTAAGTTAGAAGAGTGAAATTAGTCTTAATTATAAATGAAGACAATTATTGTGAAAAATCAACAATGTTACTTTGTCTTAAGTATTATTTAAATAAATGCTTGAAACATATCAAATAAGTGATTTACACCTTTCTACAGTAACTTAGTTTTTAAATCAGTTTTCAATATGATTATCAAAGAAAATAGCCATTACGTGAATTATAATGAAAATTATTTAACTCGTTTTTCTTCTTATTATTTCTCTCCTATTCAAATTTCTTAAATTATTTTGAATTAAATTAAATATAAATTCATAAAATCAACAAAGCAATATTTTTGAGTATAATTAAAGATCCTCCTAAATTAAGTAATGTGAAGTAAAATAATAAAATTAAAAATTTCTCTTGTATATAATCACAAAATGATTGAGCAAGAATAAAATTTTCAAATTGTTCATAAGTGTAATGAATTTAATAAATTATTTAATCAGTATGAATGATTAATAAACAATAAAATCATATAACATTTTGATCCTAAGAATATGATTGATAAAATAATAGTAATAATATTATTCATTTTTATTAATTTAAGTTATCCTCAGCATAAATTTTACATCAAAATTATATGTAATATTGATTTTTTAAATAAGTAACCTAGATACAAAATATAAATAATTTCTTTAAAGCATTTAATGTAGAGATAAAAATATGATTAAGTTGTATGCTAGGTATAAAGCTAAGAATAATTACAATAATTTTGATACTAACTAGTACACATGTAGGTAAAGAATGATTGTAATAAATTAGATTACTATCAACATTTTTGATAAACTAAATATACACCTTAAGACATAAATACCAATAAAAATCTATTCTTTAGTAGATGCTATCATAAGGGAACATAAATTTTTAAATGGCTAAGAAATAACAAATTTATCTTCTTAGTATTATCAAATATAGTGAAAAGGCTAAATATTTTTTTAGTAAGAAAAGATCAAGAAAAAAAATCAAGATTTATGAAATTTATGCTTTAGAATGGGATAAATTAGAAACTCTACATCTATGACCATTAAGAAAAGAGCAAGATCTATTTTTAAAAGGGAGTATATAATAGGTATTTATTAAAACTTTTTATGTATGATTTGGAATTTAATTAAGTTATAAAGTATTTGTAGAAGATTAGATTGAAAATGCTAGGTTTAAGATTAATTAAAAAAAATTTATTGAAGGATAAATAAAATAACTTACTAAAATCATTAAATTTTTGCATATTTTACTGATGTAGTTATTTTCAAGAAATAAACAGCATAGATAAAATATTAGTTCTTTGATCCAGCTTAAGAATATAATTATGAGGTTAACATCAAGATATAAAATTATATCACCAAATTGAAAGAAGAAAAAGAAAATTATAACAATAAAGATTGAATAGGGCAAATGTGCTTAATATTTATGAATTTTGATTATTTACCACTGATACAATTATTGTTTATATATTTTAAAAGTTTGGATTTAAAACATCCTCAACAATAACTAGATATAAAATTATATAATCTGAAAACTAGTTTATTTTACTACTGAATAGACATAATTTTAGAAGAAATCAGATAAATTTAATGGACAAATATGTCTGTTAGAGTAATATATGTACAAGAATGATAGAAAGTTGATTTTTATCAAACTAATTATAAAATTAAATATCTACCTTTCTAGAGTTATCTTGATAGATTTAAATAGGCTTGGAAGAAATATTATCAATGTATTTAAAAATCAATATTTATGAAAAACATGGTTTAAAAGTAAGTATAATTATAACAAAAGATTACTTACAAGATAAGAGTTATCAAAATAAAGGACTATGCAAAAATTTAAGAATTAACTGATAGAGAAGTTTTTCAGTCAATTATGAAATTTAATTTAATTTAAAAGTTTATCTAAACATAATCTTGAGCAATAAAAGACTAAGTTTTAATTTAAAAATAGAAAATTAAGTATTAAAAAGAATAGAACTTTTCTATAATTGTTTTAAGTTATTTTGATTTTTTTACAGAAGAATAATAGTGGAGGAAAGCCTTTGGAAAGTAAATTGGTGATAAAAAAATACTGNAAATTTATTACTTCTTTTTATATTGAAATTTAAATTTATATTTTGTACTAATCGCATTTCTTATTTAACATATTAAGTTAGAAGAGTGAAATTAGTCTTAATTATAAATGAAGACAATTATTGTGAAAAATCAACAATGTTACTTTGTCTTAAGTATTATTTAAATAAATGCTTGAAACATATCAAATAAGTGATTTACACCTTTCTACAGTAACTTAGTTTTTAAATCAGTTTTCAATATGATTATCAAAGAAAATAGCCATTACGTGAATTATAATGAAAATTATTTAACTCGTTTTTCTTCTTATTATTTCTCTCCTATTCAAATTTCTTAAATTATTTTGAATTAAATTAAATATAAATTCATAAAATCAACAAAGCAATATTTTTGAGTATAATTAAAGATCCTCCTAAATTAAGTAATGTGAAGTAAAATAATAAAATTAAAAATTTCTCTTGTATATAATCACAAAATGATTGAGCAAGAATAAAATTTTCAAATTGTTCATAAGTGTAATGAATTTAATAAATTATTTAATCAGTATGAATGATTAATAAACAATAAAATCATATAACATTTTGATCCTAAGAATATGATTGATAAAATAATAGTAATAATATTATTCATTTTTATTAATTTAAGTTATCCTCAGCATAAATTTTACATCAAAATTATATGTAATATTGATTTTTTAAATAAGTAACCTAGATACAAAATATAAATAATTTCTTTAAAGCATTTAATGTAGAGATAAAAATATGATTAAGTTGTATGCTAGGTATAAAGCTAAGAATAATTACAATAATTTTGATACTAACTAGTACACATGTAGGTAAAGAATGATTGTAATAAATTAGATTACTATCAACATTTTTGATAAACTAAATATACACCTTAAGACATAAATACCAATAAAAATCTATTCTTTAGTAGATGCTATCATAAGGGAACATAAATTTTTAAATGGCTAAGAAATAACAAATTTATCTTCTTAGTATTATCAAATATAGTGAAAAGGCTAAATATTTTTTTAGTAAGAAAAGATCAAGAAAAAAAATCAAGATTTATGAAATTTATGCTTTAGAATGGGATAAATTAGAAACTCTACATCTATGACCATTAAGAAAAGAGCAAGATCTATTTTTAAAAGGGAGTATATAATAGGTATTTATTAAAACTTTTTATGTATGATTTGGAATTTAATTAAGTTATAAAGTATTTGTAGAAGATTAGATTGAAAATGCTAGGTTTAAGATTAATTAAAAAAAATTTATTGAAGGATAAATAAAATAACTTACTAAAATCATTAAATTTTTGCATATTTTACTGATGTAGTTATTTTCAAGAAATAAACAGCATAGATAAAATATTAGTTCTTTGATCCAGCTTAAGAATATAATTATGAGGTTAACATCAAGATATAAAATTATATCACCAAATTGAAAGAAGAAAAAGAAAATTATAACAATAAAGATTGAATAGGGCAAATGTGCTTAATATTTATGAATTTTGATTATTTACCACTGATACAATTATTGTTTATATATTTTAAAAGTTTGGATTTAAAACATCCTCAACAATAACTAGATATAAAATTATATAATCTGAAAACTAGTTTATTTTACTACTGAATAGACATAATTTTAGAAGAAATCAGATAAATTTAATGGACAAATATGTCTGTTAGAGTAATATATGTACAAGAATGATAGAAAGTTGATTTTTATCAAACTAATTATAAAATTAAATATCTACCTTTCTAGAGTTATCTTGATAGATTTAAATAGGCTTGGAAGAAATATTATCAATGTATTTAAAAATCAATATTTATGAAAAACATGGTTTAAAAGTAAGTATAATTATAACAAAAGATTACTTACAAGATAAGAGTTATCAAAATAAAGGACTATGCAAAAATTTAAGAATTAACTGATAGAGAAGTTTTTCAGTCAATTATGAAATTTAATTTAATTTAAAAGTTTATCTAAACATAATCTTGAGCAATAAAAGACTAAGTTTTAATTTAAAAATAGAAAATTAAGTATTAAAAAGAATAGAACTTTTCTATAATTGTTTTAAATTATTTTGATTTTTTTACAGAAGAATAATAGTAGAGGAAAGCCTTTGGAAAGTAAATTGGTAATAAAAAAATACTGGCTGTACGAAATGTTAGAGTATTTGTAATAAAGAGTTTAATGTTACGAACTCGTTGTAAAGTTTTGGAATCGTAGGCCTTAATGCTCCTTTTACAACCATTCTAGAGATATTTATTCCCTTGTTGTTAATCGAAATGTGCAGACTCTTCCAATTTGGAACACTTAAATTAATTTTGATATACTATTCAGATTTATATTACATTTTTCTGGATCATATAATTTTGTATATTTATATTTATTGAATTAAAATTTAAAAATTTAAAAGGAAAACTCAAAAAGGCAGAGATTATATGTATTAACTAATAAAATATTACCATTTAAGTTAAATGTACATTCGAGCTCTTCTTAATTAAAAAATATATATTTCAAAGATTGAATAATCTTAGTATTATTAAATTATGACCTATATCACTAAAATAGTTAAGAATTGAAATTAAGATCTCAAAATATAATTGAACATAACAAATTTTGATTTACAACACTATCAAAAAAATATTTTAATTGATATCTAATTCTTGTTTTTTTCCAAAAATTTTAATTTTTACCAGTTTCCTATTCTTGAAAAATCAGTAAAGATTATTATCAAAAGCCATATTTATCTTTAGTAAAGATTAAATTTAAGTTTTTAATTATTTAATATGTGTTTTTAATTAACTTCTAACAATTTTATTTCATATATTTTATAATTAGAAAATTGCCTTATAATGTTAGAAATTGATCTCCAAAACAAAATATATATTCAATAAGTTATATTTTGATTTAAACATGAAGAACAGTTTATGACCATTTCCAAACTTTTAAAGAAAAAATGGATTATTTCTTATCTAAAATGATTTCAAATTTTATGACCTTATTCTATATCCTACCCCTAAAAACAGAATATTGAATTATCAATTTTTCCTATAAAATTAAAGTACTATTTAATCTAAATAGTATAAAGTAACTCATATAATTAAAATCAATTATGTAGTCATTGATAATTAATTATCTCAAACTTTATAAATATCATTTTTAGTTCACTTTTTTAACTAATTTAAATTGTTAATTATATATCCCATTAACTTTATTTATCATTTAATGAATTAATAACTATTTCTTAAATAACTTAATATCAAAATTTTTAATATTTAATTGTAATTCTATATTTTGACTAAAATTCCCATTTTTAGAATACAGTATTAAAATATTTTGATAATATTCTTCATTAGAAAAATCTATGACTTCTTTAATATGATTCTCTTTTCGATAAAACAATCCTACTTTCAAATGGCCTAAATTTATATTTAATTTCTATATCAGGTTCTGATCCTAAAAGAGTTTTCATTCTTTAATGGTAAATCTAGATCACCTAATATTTCGATTGTTAGGGGAATCGACTTTATGATAACTTAAACTGATTTTATATTTAATATAAGTCAACTCATAAAAAAAATTAGAATTCTAAAATCAAATCTCTAGAAATTGTTTTATTTAAAAAATGATTGAAGTTTTTCAATTTTGGTATGAACAAACAATAATTCTTTTTTTAACTCAATTTATAAAAATATGTATCAACTTTATTATCAAGCTCCTTCTTCAAAAAATTTGACAATCACTTCAATATGAGCTTATTCTTTTTTATAATTTTCTAAAGCAATTTGCCCTTTTAGAGATTGTTATGAATTCAATTCAATTTATAGAAACCCTTTTTTAATCAAAAAACTAAGCTTTTTGGCAAATAGATCTACCTTTAAGATATTTGTAAAAGTGAATTTCAAATCCTCCAAAGCTATTTTATTGTTTAAGTCCTATTTATATTTTCTATTGATATTATACCATTATAATAAACTTCTCTAAAACAGGAAAAGTAAATTTTATTCTCTCATACTCAGAATTTATTTAAATAACTTGGTTTTTATTCATTAATTTTTAATTATATTGAAATAGAAATCATGTTAAAAATGATGAATAGTTTTGATCTTCTAAAAATTCTTTATTCATTAGTAATATCTATATTGCTAAAATGGATATGAAAGGACCTCAAGATATGTAATAATAAAATAGTACTAAAATTAATATTGGTTTTTGGAATTATAAAGGCTTATCTCAAAATAAAATAGAACTTGAATAATAAGGAATTTATGATATAATTAATTCTGATAAATTGAATTTCTAAGTTATTCAAGTAAAAATGATTGGATATTAAATAGATATAAATATTCATGATATTTGTCTTAAGAAATAAAAAATGAAGATTGTATATAATTTTATTAACTAAGCATATAAATAAATATATTTAAGAAATAATAAAAGTATTTTAGATAAATGAACAATTAGATCTGAAATATTAGCATACTATTTTAATGAATCATCATTAAATCAGCAATTTGAATGACTTGATTGTTATTGATGACAATATATAATAACAACAAAATGTGTATACACCTGATCCTATTGAACAAATGTCTTCAATTTCAAATTTTATGATTTTTTAGTTGAAACTATTTAAGTATTGATAAATCTATTATTTAAAGGGCTAAAAATAACATGAGGATTTTTAAAAGGAATTGCATATAACAGTTTTAGCACAAAATGATTTGCAAACTCTGATTAATTATTGTTAATGAATATTGAATTCAAGGTATACTCAATACAGTTTTCTCGATTTTTCGATACTAAAACTGTAAGATAAAATTAAATTCTAAGTGGAAACAAATCCACTCATTTTTGGTTAAGGTTTAAATTTTATGATTTTCTTTAACTATTATCATTTATTAATATCTAAAATTATAAAGATAAACAGAATTCTAATTTATGGGAGCAGTAATTTAATATAAATTGAAATAAAAATAGTTTGAGATACTTATTTAGAATAGGAATTTATCAAAAAAATATTTCATGAGGGTTATTAATCTTAAGAAATTTATTTATGGAAAGTTGGTTTCAGATATCTGTTATTGTTTGTTAAAAAATTAATTTAATCAATGAAATAT
>CAJJDO010000019.1:667026-687225 GCA_905183005.1 Paramecium pentaurelia | reverse complement strand
TAGCAGGAAGCCAATTTAGAGGATACCTAAATAAAGGATCAAATGGTACCTAACAATCATTATCATTAATAACGAGACAATTAGACAACTCTTTATGAATAATGGATTTAAGATCCTTAGTAGAACAAGATATGTTCATCAACAAATTTTGCAGATTCATATTCCTCATCCTATACAACTTGAATTATATAGTACCCAAATGGAATAAGAGCCTATGCATATGTCCCTTCTGTTCTAAACTATACACTTGGAAAAATGGACTTGGCCATTATTGCTCCTTTAGCTCGTGTTGACCTCATGTGTAGAATAAATCTGTCGACAGCAACATTAAATGTACAATATAAATAAATACAAATAATCCTATCAATTCAAGTATATTTATAAAGGTAGGTTCTTTTTCATTTAATT
Organism: Paramecium pentaurelia; assembly: GCA_905183005.1. NCBI lineage: Eukaryota > Ciliophora > Oligohymenophorea > Peniculida > Parameciidae > Paramecium > Paramecium pentaurelia. The sequence goes on along the minus strand of CAJJDO010000019.1, from coordinate 686,817 downwards.
CACTTTATATGAGTTTTAATTGGATTTAATTTAATTTTTTAAGCAGAATTTTAGATTCAATTTCTATTAAAAATAATCAATTTCTTCAGCAGAGTCAAAGTTAACAAAGAAGAAAGTATTTCTAAATTTATATAAATTTAACTGCAATGATACTTCTTCAGCATTACAGTGATTTTTTATTAGACATTCTACTATTGGATTGAAAATAAAAGTATTCTAAATTTAATTTTTGTAGAAGTCAGCATTGTTTCTCAATTAAATTACTATCTTATTAAGAATTTCCTTTTACTTAATTCATACCTTTAGTATCTGGAGTAGCATCTACTAAGATTAGATAATTTGATATTTTGATAGGCACCAGAATTTTGGAAAATATCAATTATATAACTGAAGAAAAATATAGATATTTAATCTTTATTTTCTAATAATTTCTAATTTTATTGATGAAAAATAATATTCTCTTATCAAATAATAAATTCATTTATCAACAACTTTGAAATCTTCTTATAATTCTAAGAATAGCAACATGAAAAAATTTATCTTTTTGGAATTTTGGATGAATTAATTACTCTTTCTGATTGTAAAATTTCATGGAGAGTTCCTAATAATCTTTTTATATTCTAGGAATTGAAATGCCAATATTAATCATTTTATAGCTTATAGAACTATATATTAATTAATATAAAATAAAATTAAGTTTGTAGTAATAAAGAGAAAAGAAATTTAGTTATTCAACTTATCAAATAAATAATATTTTGGTAATTATTAATATTATTAAAAATCTATATTTTCAATTTGATAGTAGTCTAAACATTAGACTCTAAACATTATAAAAGCGTTTAAAAAGATTTTGATTTTAAAATTTGAGAAAAAAGAATCATTTCAAATTGATTTATGAATTTGAAAATCAAAGATTTAAACAGATATTTTTTTTTATTATCTAAATAATAAAATAAATCATAATTCCTGATATTCTTTTGATTGTTTATCCCAAGTGATCAGATACTGTTCATCATCATTCATACATCCAAAAATCTTATGTGTTTTATATTAAATAAATTACTCAATTGTAAATTCACAATTTTATTACTTCCTTATTAAATTCACATTTGTAGCATTCTTATTCACAAAAATACATTTAGATTTTATGTATTATTAAGGATATTATGTCCAATCAGATCCACTATTACTTTTAAAGGAATATTTTTGTATTTGAATATTATTTACCAGAAGGATTTCACTCAAAAACATGCACGTAATCTTCTCCCCAAGGATATAATGTGAATGTATTATTATCAATAAAGCATAATCGAAGACCGAATTCGTCTTATAATTTAATCTTTTATATTACATTCTATTATTTATTTTATTCTGATTGTTCAATATTAATTCTATTTTATTGTTCATTAAAACTTAATCCTAAAACCCTTTCAGTATGATCTGCTATCTATGAAAACAACCATTGATTTTATTTGTACCACAATTTAATTGTTTTATCATTTCCACCTGATGCAAGAAGATCTTCCTTATCGTTTAATGCAAAACACCATATTATACTTGTATGTCCATTCAATTTCTTTTAACAAAACCATGAATTATTTTGATTTCTTGACCAGAACAATCTTGATTAACAGCAATTGCATCACAATTTTGATCTTATAATTGAATGGTGTAAGATTATATTGAGTTGATTTAAGAATGTTTTATTAAATTTGATTATTATTTTAGTATTTTCTTTATTATTCTTCATCAATCTTATCTATTTATGTCTAAATCTTTAATATTTCTTATAAAAATTAATTATTTTATATATTACTCAATATTAATTAATATATTTATATTTCTATTAAGTTTTTAATATAATCATAAATTACCATTTCAATTTTAACAATTATTTTATTCATTATAATTTTTCATGTGCTTTCAGCCTGCTCCTTATAAAATTCGTTATTTTTAGATGATAATTTTGACTTATCAAAGTAATTGAATAGATTGCTCAAAGAACCATTAAACTAATAGGTAAACTAAAACAAATAAGAATCATTGTTAGTATCTTTTCATTTTAATATAAATAATACGAAAATTATGAATTAAATACAATTGAAATGAACAAAGAGAATAGATTCATACTTCTTTGTAAATTTTACTCAAATTTTACTTTATCTAAATAAGTTTAAGTTTTAATTATGCTTCGATTGTATTTCTTTATAATCAATTAATCTTATAAAATAGTGATTTATACTAAGCATACAAACAGTCTTGAATAATTAAATCTAAAAATTGCTTACCAACCTTAAAATCTAATCATATAAATTAAGGATTTTAACCTTTAAACAATAAATCAACTGATAAATTTATTTATTCTACTAACCCTTCTCTTTTACTCTGTGACATTCTGGTTGATAAAATAAAATCATAAATTTATAAAAGGATATAGAACATACATTAATTTTATTTAAATACTTAAAAATAATTCTCAGTTAAAAAGCAAAGATAGGAATATATTTCATTATTCATGAATTAAGCATACAAGATTTTTAAATCTAATACTTCATCCTTCCATGATATTTTATTCATAAATCCAGTAGTTAAATATTGTATCATGATCTAAGTATGGAAATCTAATTTTTAATACGGTTGGAAATTTGTCGTATAGAATTCTTATAGATAATCAAGAGATAAGCTATTTCTATAGAGAACCTAATATTGATATATAATAAACAAATATTCAAGTTTACATCTAATATTTGATAAAATTATAAAAAATAAGTTTCTGTTTTTGTTGCTATATTTTGACTAAAAATTTCAAATGAATTCATTTTTTGTTTTTTGATTGCTATGTATAGAAGTATATTTCAAGGTCTAATACTAAAATATAGAGATCATGAAATTGAATATACTAACTTATTCTACTAATATTATGTAATTATTTTTAGATTTTCAATTACCAAAACAAAATATATTGTTATTTGTTGATAGATAGGTTTCAGACTTTAAAAGGATTAATGGAATTATCAAAATTTTTAGTCGTATTTATTTTTTCCTTTTTTCTATTATTTGAGCAAATAACTAATGAACCAATTGTAAAACTATTAAATCTCTTTAAGTTAAAATAGAAGCAACATAGTACTTGAATTTTATATAAATACATATATCTTAATTAGAAATTACAATATAACCAAATTAGATTATTCATAATAATAAATAATTAATTATCAAAAATTATATGTTTATTAAAGAGATCAAGAAATATTTAGGTTCTTTTTATATTTTCAAAATCATTTGAATACAATCATGCAAATTCATTATAAATCTAAACTAGTTCACCAGCACTTCAAAGTATACCTTCAGAGAGTAAATTTTAAAGTTAAATTAATGATTTTCTTTTCCTTTAATGTTTTTGAATATCATTATATATTTATTTACTCTGATTAAGCAAAATCATAAAATATTTGCCTAAATTAGCCAAATTGGTTTTAAAAGATTATTTTAAAAAGATTGATTGAAATATCAGAATAATTAATATAGCAAAGGACAATGGAGTCATGTTACATAATTTTAATAATAGGATTTGGATAATGGAACGGAAACTATAATAAGGCATTTTCATAAGATGTTATAAATCTAGCAGCTGCGATTCTAATTATGGTAGGATAACTCATTAAAAATTTGTTAAGTTGATATTATAATATAAGATTGAAAAATGAAAGTAGGATTATTTTCGAACAGCCCGATCAGGAATGAATTAAAGTACTGTATATAGAACTCACTTATAATAATTTTATTGTTGAATTAAAAAATTATATATTTACATGCAATAATAATGTAGTCGGTATATTAATATCTTGTTAAAGAAATTATAATAGAATTGTCCTGATATTATTATTTGAATTTATCTTTATTTAATTATGTTAATCATTATTTAAGTTCAATAAACTTTCAGCTTATTTAATTAAAATAAAATTCCATTCATGATTTATATTATTGTAGTTTACTTGATTTTAAAAATATTGTAATGAATTATATTTGATAGAATATGTTGAAATCATTATAGATTATATTGAGTTATGAATAAGACTATTATCATGTAAGACATTAAAAGATACTACTTATATTAATAAAGTGATAGTCTATGAAATAAAAATTGTTTTTGAGATATATATAGGATATATTGATTTATTTCAATGAATATTGAGTCCTAGATAATCATTGAAGAATTCTATCATGCTCCTTCTTCATGAAATTTTACTATAATCTCTAGGGGNACCAATTGTAAAACTATTAAATCTCTTTAAGTTAAAATAGAAGCAACATAGTACTTGAATTTTATATAAATACATATATCTTAATTAGAAATTACAATATAACCAAATTAGATTATTCATAATAATAAATAATTAATTATCAAAAATTATATGTTTATTAAAGAGATCAAGAAATATTTAGGTTCTTTTTATATTTTCAAAATCATTTGAATACAATCATGCAAATTCATTATAAATCTAAACTAGTTCACCAGCACTTCAAAGTATACCTTCAGAGAGTAAATTTTAAAGTTAAATTAATGATTTTCTTTTCCTTTAATGTTTTTGAATATCATTATATATTTATTTACTCTGATTAAGCAAAATCATAAAATATTTGCCTAAATTAGCCAAATTGGTTTTAAAAGATTATTTTAAAAAGATTGATTGAAATATCAGAATAATTAATATAGCAAAGGACAATGGAGTCATGTTACATAATTTTAATAATAGGATTTGGATAATGGAACGGAAACTATAATAAGGCATTTTCATAAGATGTTATAAATCTAGCAGCTGCGATTCTAATTATGGTAGGATAACTCATTAAAAATTTGTTAAGTTGATATTATAATATAAGATTGAAAAATGAAAGTAGGATTATTTTCGAACAGCCCGATCAGGAATGAATTAAAGTACTGTATATAGAACTCACTTATAATAATTTTATTGTTGAATTAAAAAATTATATATTTACATGCAATAATAATGTAGTCGGTATATTAATATCTTGTTAAAGAAATTATAATAGAATTGTCCTGATATTATTATTTGAATTTATCTTTATTTAATTATGTTAATCATTATTTAAGTTCAATAAACTTTCAGCTTATTTAATTAAAATAAAATTCCATTCATGATTTATATTATTGTAGTTTACTTGATTTTAAAAATATTGTAATGAATTATATTTGATAGAATATGTTGAAATCATTATAGATTATATTGAGTTATGAATAAGACTATTATCATGTAAGACATTAAAAGATACTACTTATATTAATAAAGTGATAGTCTATGAAATAAAAATTGTTTTTGAGATATATATAGGATATATTGATTTATTTCAATGAATATTGAGTCCTAGATAATCATTGAAGAATTCTATCATGCTCCTTCTTCATGAAATTTTACTATAATCTCTAGGGGATTCTAATCCTTTTAATTGAAATTCTATATGGTTTGGCCACTTAAACTTTGATGAGAGTTTAATTAAATAGAATGAAAGCCTTTAGAAATAAAAAACTGAGGTTATTTTGAAAATAAATCTATCTTTAAAACATTTGTAAAAGTATTTTTCAAATCTGATAAGGCAATCTTCATGTTAAAATCCTAGTTTTTATTGTCGAAATACCATAATGATAAATTTTTCCAAACTAGTAAATATAAATTTTATTCTTTGATACTCTGGATTCATAATAACAATTATTAGATTATAAAAAAAGTTTCTTTGCTTTATTTTACTAATTTCTATTAATTTTTTTGATAGAAATACAAATGATATAATTTTTTAGTATAATAATAGATAGCTTATGATTGTTTAATGCATCTCAACTCATTTCATTTTTCTTATTTATTTATATATACTGATATTTAGATATTTATTAAATTTTGTTTAGATATTAATTAATTAGTGTTATGTAAAAAATTTCTATATATATATATATATTTACAAGTTATAAAATAATCAATAATTCATTATTAATAATTTTGAGTTTTTAGAATGAAATTGATTTAAAATGAATTATTATAATTAGTATATTTATTCTGAATTTTTGGGTCAAAATTTAAATATTGTATTTGCTCATTACTAATAGCCTTTTTATATGAATAGCAATTATTATAAAATCATTTTATGCGTTTAATAAAGTAATTATGATTTCAAGTATTTTATTATTATGGTTAATAAGTCAAAAAAATGATTTATTATTAACATTATCAAATGATGATTGGAAATTAAATTTCAGAACTTATTATTCAGTAATGCAAGTAGTAGCATGAAGAATAGTATTTAATTTCTAAAATTTAGATTTTCTAAGTTAAAATTAATTGCACAAATATCCATGGGGAAGTTTTACCGAAAAAAGTTTCTGAATATCGAGGTCGAAGAGGCTTCTAATACTTTCTCCACTTATAAACTGTAGCTAGATCTGGGGGTTTGGAGTTATAAATTCCCCTCCAGCCTTATTTCTAATCGAACCAAGGTTGATCTGAGGCAAGTTTGCCCAGACATTGTAAAAAACATCAAGAAAGAGAAAGAAACCCTTTAATAACATTAGTATTTTCTAAAATTCTATTAGTTAGTATGGAAGAATTCTAACTTGTATTTTTATGATTTAAATAAAATAATGTGAATTAACCATACATTGCTCCTATAAAGAAGATGTATAATTAACTTCCTGTTAAAAATGATCCAACAGTTTACCTTAAGTTATGTAGATTGACAAGTAGGTAATTAGAAAAACGGAATGATGCAAATGAAGTTTATTTAGATTAAAAAAATGTAAGTAATTCTGTATAATTAGATATTCTACTTATATTTATATAAATAATAGATTCATTATGCCTCATCTATTCTGAATAATATGATTATTAAGAAAAATAAAATGATGGTAATTTAATATTGGAGATGGATTTAGTATTTTCTATCTTGCTCAAATTATCAACACAAGATTTGTTTCATTTAATAAGAAAACTATTATGTAAATTATAGTTTTTAATTTTGTAAATTTAATTGCATTATTTTGATTAATATTTAGAAATAATAGTTTAAGATTTATCATATTCAACTTAGAATCAATTTGATAGGCTCAATGTGGAAATATAATTTTTAAGAAATTTCATCATAAATTCAGATATAAATGTTTTCCTGTTTGTAATACTTTGTCAAAAAATAAAAGTATGAAGCTAATAATGAATTAGTTATTTAGGGCATATAAAATTAGTGTCTATGCTTAGGTATGGCCATAAGTTTAATTTCTTGCCTAACTTAGTGCAACAATTATGATGATATCAATATAAAGTGGATGAGGTTATTAAGTATTAGGTCTAATTCATTTGAAATACTTTTTTCGGGCTTATTTAAATTGCAATAAGATTTAGTAATAATGATAATTCTATTTTTTTAAAGATGGGAACAAGGTATTGATTGGAATGTCAGAAAACACAGAAAAGAAGACTCTGAATTGACACTGGAAAAAATGATAAAAGTAGATGTATTCATAATAATAATTAAATATGAAACTCTTATCATATCCCAATCTTCTTCTTATTCTTAAGTAGAATAGGATGAAAAATAAATGTGATGATGCCTTTAGCCTTCTTAACTGAGAATTCAATTCTATAAATTCTTCATATATAACTTCAGATTCTCTTGGCTGTTTAAGGAGGTCAGCCTTAGCAGAAATATTTAGGTTTAAGGGTATCACTCGAATATGCGTTAATCAATTGAAATCATTAAAGAACCTTATGAAACTTCTTAATGTGGGATACTGAATAATCTCTCATTATTTTATTGCTCTCATCATTTGATTAAATACTGATTTCTGTTTGATATTTGAGAACATAATATTTTTATATAATTTACATCAAAATAATGAAATAGGACCAAACAATTATTATGAAAAATATGTAATATAATTTAGAATTCTTCCCTTATAAAGTAATTCTTCAGAATAATTAAAACAATTAATATTTTTATGCATGATTAAATACTGTTAAATTTTTCAAATAATAATAATTTATTGTCACAGCTTTGTCTATGAATTATCTTATCTTTAGATCCTCAATTTTCAAAACAACTTCTTTCTCCTTTAAAATATCTTATCATAACTAGATCAAATGATCATGCTATTAGATATTATTCATCCAAGTCTAAATCACCTTTAAGTTAGGTATGCTATACTACAACTACACATCTAAACTTTATGTTTAAGGATTAACATTAAATCAAAAAATAAAAAGGAACAAATTGATCTTATCTTGATTTAAAAATCGTAAATAAAAATATAAGCTTAATGGAAAGGATATAGAATTAATTTCATTGCTAATGATATTTTCATCATTTAATAAGGACCATTTTATATATTTGATTTTTTCCTGTTTAATTCTATTCATAACAAATCACTTCTATATATTTTAATGTAATAAAGCAATTAGTAATCTATAAATTTACATATATACAATATAATGTTTAATAAAATAATAAAGCTGATTTGATTTAATCTCTACTGAAATAAATCTAATAATTATTTAAGAACAAATAAAATTGTCACAAATTTTTTGAAGAAAGATTTTGATTTCATCAAATATATTACATTCATAAATTCATTCAATTTTCATGAAGCATCTTTATATTTTGATATTATAAAAAATGCTACATTTTGTAATTTTCCAAATTGATTAAGAGATTAAATAAAAGAATCTCTTTAATCAAAAAAATAAAGCTTATTACATTATTGATTAATCTTAATTGATATTCAAGATTTTGTGTAGATGTAACAATATATGAATATATCACTTAAGCTATCAAGATCTCATCTAAAATAATGGTGTATAATGAATTTTTGTATTCTTAGGTTTAATGAGGTTGAAATCAATAACTCCTCTTTCATGAGATCAATTCTTCTATTATGAGGTTAGGATTTGTTTTGTAGTATGAATTTTTGCTTGAAAGAGCAGACCTACAGAAATACTAAACTAAAACAATATATAAAAATAATTTGAATTATCTATATGTAAATGTCAGTAGAACATATAGATTTATTAGATTCATATGATAATAAGTACTATAAATATTAAGAAATGATTGCTTAACATATAAAGAAGCTATGAAATTGTACCAAAATATCATGAAAATTAGGCAAATTTATAAGTATAAGAAAACTTGTTATGGAATAAAAAAACTTAGTATTAATTTCACATTTTATTCAGCTCGTAAAGTTCACAATTCAATGTTTTAAAGAGTAATTTTTGAGGATAGAAGCATACTTTAATTTGAGATTGTAAATGATGTCTATATAGTGATTGATAATTGATTTTTATAATAATTTGTATTAGAAGTTGATGATTCTAATTCAGTATATATGCTGTCTTACAAATAATAACTAGATGAATAGATTCATGTTGCTTAATTTTCTTAAAGAAAAAAATCATATACATATACTATTCAAATTGTTTTTTTCATCTGATTATAATGATATTTACAATTTAAACCTTTCTAAAAAATAAATTCAAAGCCATATCTAATTTATTGTTTTAAAGTGTGTGCTTTAATTCAAATTTAAATAAAAATAAGAGATAGTCAATGAAAATTTTAGAGGGAAAATAAAAAGGAAAAAAAAAATTTGTAAAAATTGAAGTGATTAAAGATACTTTAGGTATTATTCATTTAAGTTGTAAAATTAAAAAATCTCAACAATCAGTTGGTTTATTTAAAGCTTTTATTGTATTAAGCTAGAAATATAGAGGCATATAAAAAAATTATTTCTTAGATTAATTCTTTTTTTTATAACATAATATACCACTAATATGGAATCTTATAGAGAAATTTATAAAATAGATAACTAAAATGATAATAATTATAATTTAAAAGAACTAGACATAATTATATAAATATTATTTTATCAATAAATTTAACTATTCCATAAAAATTTTTAAATTTTCATACATGTTAAAGAAGGGTTTCATTCTAGAAAAATCATAAAGAAGACTTCTTAATGATTATTTAGTATGTAAACTAGCACCGGTTGAAAATAAATGGAATTTTAAAAGTTCATATATCAGTTTGATTAATTTTTTCCATAAAAATTTAAATTATTATTCATTATGCTCTATTAAATGCTTTTCACGCAATTTGCAATTTCTTATGGATAGATTTTGTACCAAGAAAACTTTATAGATGATAGCTTTGTAGATACTGAAGGTATTTTATATTATTTAATGTTAGGATGGTAAGTATATAATGCACCCAAAAATATAGGTGAATGTAATGAAATAAAATTATTTGGAGGTTATGAAGTATTTGGAAAGAACACAATGATTACAAAACTTATAACTCTACCTCCACACTATGCAATTATGATTACAGTAGAATTTTGGAAGTAATATATATTATAAATATATAGAATGGATTCTTGGGATGATGAATATTTTTATATATATGTAGACTAGTAGCTAATATTCTCAAAAATGTATGGATCGTCAGCTACAAATCCAAACTTGTGTGGATCAAGAACTGGGCAGGTATGGCGTGAAGAAATATCATAAATCAGTGTAACATAAAATCACAACTTCAAATCACTTTTTATTCTTATGACATCGAATTTAAAAGGTTAGCAAGATGTAAGAATATTATTTATGAAAGGAATGGTGGGGAATTAGACATTTCAAATTATATATCTATGAATGTCCACCTGGATGTTAAACTTGTACTTCAGAAGATTCAGCTATTCTTTGCCAGATTTGGGTTATTTAATATCAAAGCTTGTTAAATGTGGATATTGATTAATTCTAAATGGAAGGATGGATAATTTTGGAAGGAGAATAATCTATAAATTCTTGTTCTTGTAATTTTATTTTACACTATTTTAGCTATTCCTATATTAAGAGGATTGGTTAAAAATGAACAAAAAAGCAAAATTATAAAATCAATAAACTTGCCAGTTCACTGTTAAATTAAAATTAAATTTAGGTTTATTTTCATTGACAAATGGGATTCTGAATATGCTTAATTATATGTTGATAATCAATTAATATGGAATTATTCTCATTAATCAGTTACAGGGAAAATTAATCTTTGTGGTGGGTAGATTGGTGAGAAAATATTAGATTAGGAAATTATTTTGCCTCATAAATAATAATTGTTAGAATTGTAATTTACTACTTCATTGACAAATCCACTTTCAGAATTATCTTTTGGCATAAGAGATATTGAAATATTTATAGGTAAATATATCAATAATTTAAGATTGTCCATTTGGTTTTCCTTTTGATTTTGTTTGTGAAGGAATTTGTGGAAATGGAGAGATAGATAAAGCTGAACAATGTGATGATGGAAATATATATCCCTTTGATGGATGTTTTAATTGCCAATATTCTTGTTTTGAAGGTTGTTCTAATTGTATTAAGGGAATTTGTTTTGAATGCTAAGAAGGATGGATATTCTATGAATTTACATGTACTAAAGATTTCCTTATAAATACGCAAGATTAATTTCTTATTGAATAGCAGTAATAATGTTTAAACAATTGTAAATTATGTATAAATATGATGTGTTAAGAATGTGATATTGGATTCTATTTAATCAACAATAAATGTTAAACAATTTGTGGAGATGGAATAATAGCTAGAGATGAAGTATGTGAATTAGATTAATAAGATTGTTAAAATTGTTAATTTATTTGTCCTAAGTATTGTGATGTTTGCATAGAAGGTGAATGTCAGTAATGTATAATTGGATATACATTTGATTATATTGAAAAATATTGTTAACCTATATGTGGAAATGGTGTTGTGTCTGATGATGAAGAATGTGATGATTTTAATATAGAAAATGGGGNTTATATATCTATGAATGTCCACCTGGATGTTAAACTTGTACTTCAGAAGATTCAGCTATTCTTTGCCAGATTTGGGTTATTTAATATCAAAGCTTGTTAAATGTGGATATTGATTAATTCTAAATGGAAGGATGGATAATTTTGGAAGGAGAATAATCTATAAATTCTTGTTCTTGTAATTTTATTTTACACTATTTTAGCTATTCCTATATTAAGAGGATTGGTTAAAAATGAACAAAAAAGCAAAATTATAAAATCAATAAACTTGCCAGTTCACTGTTAAATTAAAATTAAATTTAGGTTTATTTTCATTGACAAATGGGATTCTGAATATGCTTAATTATATGTTGATAATCAATTAATATGGAATTATTCTCATTAATCAGTTACAGGGAAAATTAATCTTTGTGGTGGGTAGATTGGTGAGAAAATATTAGATTAGGAAATTATTTTGCCTCATAAATAATAATTGTTAGAATTGTAATTTACTACTTCATTGACAAATCCACTTTCAGAATTATCTTTTGGCATAAGAGATATTGAAATATTTATAGGTAAATATATCAATAATTTAAGATTGTCCATTTGGTTTTCCTTTTGATTTTGTTTGTGAAGGAATTTGTGGAAATGGAGAGATAGATAAAGCTGAACAATGTGATGATGGAAATATATATCCCTTTGATGGATGTTTTAATTGCCAATATTCTTGTTTTGAAGGTTGTTCTAATTGTATTAAGGGAATTTGTTTTGAATGCTAAGAAGGATGGATATTCTATGAATTTACATGTACTAAAGATTTCCTTATAAATACGCAAGATTAATTTCTTATTGAATAGCAGTAATAATGTTTAAACAATTGTAAATTATGTATAAATATGATGTGTTAAGAATGTGATATTGGATTCTATTTAATCAACAATAAATGTTAAACAATTTGTGGAGATGGAATAATAGCTAGAGATGAAGTATGTGAATTAGATTAATAAGATTGTTAAAATTGTTAATTTATTTGTCCTAAGTATTGTGATGTTTGCATAGAAGGTGAATGTCAGTAATGTATAATTGGATATACATTTGATTATATTGAAAAATATTGTTAACCTATATGTGGAAATGGTGTTGTGTCTGATGATGAAGAATGTGATGATTTTAATATAGAAAATGGGGATGGATGTTCTAGTTAATGTAAAATTGAATAGAATTATATTTGTAAGAATTATTAATACTCATTTTCAGAATGTAATTATGAAAAATATCCTTCATTCTAACTTTCATTAAAAAATACATATCATTAATATTAATATGTTTCTATTTATTTTGATCAAATGGTTAAAACAAAGAGTTAGAATGTTTTTTTGAAAATGATAAGTATGCGTTTAATTGGACCAAAAGAAATATATTATGATTTAAATTTGATTCCAATCCAAGAACCCTTTGAATTAGTTTCATCTGCAGAATATTTAGTGGAAGTTGTAATAAATACTACTTTATCATAACCTCCTATTTTAGAAGTAACTCTAGAAGATTAACTCTTTAATCAAAATGATGCTCCACTTATAAATCAAATTAATTAAGTCAAACTTAATCTTCCATAATACCTTAATGATCATTAAAAATTGAATGCTATTTACCTTAAAGAAGTTGCTAAATACACAATGATTTCAATGGGAGGATCAGTTGTGTTAATATTGATTCTTTGTGGCTCATTATTAATTTAAGAAACACTTGAAATACTTCAATAGTAATCCTACCTTAGATTTATTAATGTAGTTTTTCCTCTCAATTTATTTATTTATTTTGAATCAAGTAATTTGATATCAATGTAACCTATTATGGACAAAATTAGAATTGATAAAGTATTAACATCATTTATGGATGATTAATATTTGGAATCTTAGGAGAAATTATTATTCTATGAAGTCAATGCAGATATCTTATGTAATATATAAACTTAAGTATTCCAAATTATCATACTTATGATTACTTATTATTCAAATTATTTAGTCATAAAACTATTAAGGAAATTAACATATTAATAGTTTTTTTATTTTGGTTAATAAATTGCTAAATTTTTAATGAAAGTCTTAAAGTCTTTGTAAAAATTAAAAAGAAACTTTGAAACTTAAGCATTCTAAGACTTTCTGAACACAAATAGTTGGGATCTCCTTTTTATGTCCTTTCTCTAAATCTAGTCAAAAACTAACAACATTATTTCTAAATTAATTGCATATCTGATTTTGTATATCAGTCTTTTTCTTTCATCCACAATGTTTAGTAGAATAAGTAATCCAATTATAAGGAGTCCTAAATAATTATGGATTTCAAAGTCAAATTAAATCAAAATATTGAAAAAAGCTTTATTTATTAGCGTATTAGTGATGGTACAATAAAATCAAAAACTACAAATTATGTTATTAACTTTTGTATGCTAATTCTATTTAATCTATCTTTTCATTATGAAACCTTTTAAGAACATCATAGATTAAATTAATACTATGGCACTGGAAATAAGTTCATTTATATTTTGTTTTTCATCAGCATTATATTGGAATAATTTTACAGATAAATTGAATTATAGTATTCAAATATAATTTGCATGGTTTTAAATAGGAATGTTATTGTCATGCTTATTTATTAATTTCGTATCATAATTATGCATGATATGTATAAAACTGAAAAAGATTATGGTGAAAAAGTTATATTATTCCAAGTAAAATTAGATGCCAATGAAAACTAATCCATTTTTAATTCCTTGAGAATTTTTTTGAATTTTAGTGTAATTATGTAACCATATCATATCATATAATAAAAGCATATAGAATATTAATTTGAATATCCTTTTATTAATAGTTAGATTTATAAATTTATTTCCAAATTTAATACAATCACCGTATTTGACTTAATTATTTTCAAACTCTTTTCCCAATTCTTTTCTGTAAAATGTATAAAATTTACATTTTCAAAATATCCACATATAAATTTATTATTAAAATAATTTATCTGTTAAATTAAGTAAAAAATTCTATATTATTTTGAAGATAATTGCAAATTTAAATAAAAATATGTATTATTAATTAAGATATTCATTTCAAAAATATACAGTTTGATTTTGTTTTCATAATAAAGTACTAAATATCTTAAATTTAAACTGATTTGAATTTTTCATTGAATTTTAACTACAAGCTCCTCTTATCTTTTATTTTTAGAAATATCAAATCATTGAAATTATGGCCTAAAAGAAGAGACTTTCTTTAAAAATAACATAAATGGGTTATATTTTCATAAAATATATTTGATTTCAAATTAGTGATTCTAATACTTTATAACATACGATCGAAAGACTTATTTATAAGATAGCCCCATATAACCCGAGTGAATCATTTCAGAAATTACATAATTCTTTAATATTTTGATAAATTTTACAATAATTAATGTTAAGATTT
Source organism: Paramecium pentaurelia (assembly GCA_905183005.1). NCBI lineage: Eukaryota > Ciliophora > Oligohymenophorea > Peniculida > Parameciidae > Paramecium > Paramecium pentaurelia. The sequence continues at coordinate 671,511 of CAJJDO010000019.1, read as the reverse complement.
AAAAAAAATATGATTAAGTTGACATATGATCATCTAAATAAATTATCATCTAGTGATTAGCTTAAAAATAAACTTGATAATATATGATTTATATTATATTTAAATTTGCATTTTAGAAGTAATTTATCGTTGTAAATAACAAAGAGAATCAAAAAGTAATTGTAAAATGAGATTAGCTTTGTTTTAAATTAAGATGAAAATCGAAATGCCTATATATATTTTAGTATTGAGAATTTGCAATTTCAAATATTATTTTTTTATATTATTTTATTTATTATATAAATATGAGTAAATAATAAGCTAAATTAAAATCATATTTAATACCTATGAGTTTTAATTTCTATCAAACATCATAATTCACTTTCAATAAACCTTGATTAAAATTTATTCATTTTAGATAATCAAATTCTCATATTNCTTTTTATGTCCTTTCTCTAAATCTAGTCAAAAACTAACAACATTATTTCTAAATTAATTGCATATCTGATTTTGTATATCAGTCTTTTTCTTTCATCCACAATGTTTAGTAGAATAAGTAATCCAATTATAAGGAGTCCTAAATAATTATGGATTTCAAAGTCAAATTAAATCAAAATATTGAAAAAAGCTTTATTTATTAGCGTATTAGTGATGGTACAATAAAATCAAAAACTACAAATTATGTTATTAACTTTTGTATGCTAATTCTATTTAATCTATCTTTTCATTATGAAACCTTTTAAGAACATCATAGATTAAATTAATACTATGGCACTGGAAATAAGTTCATTTATATTTTGTTTTTCATCAGCATTATATTGGAATAATTTTACAGATAAATTGAATTATAGTATTCAAATATAATTTGCATGGTTTTAAATAGGAATGTTATTGTCATGCTTATTTATTAATTTCGTATCATAATTATGCATGATATGTATAAAACTGAAAAAGATTATGGTGAAAAAGTTATATTATTCCAAGTAAAATTAGATGCCAATGAAAACTAATCCATTTTTAATTCCTTGAGAATTTTTTTGAATTTTAGTGTAATTATGTAACCATATCATATCATATAATAAAAGCATATAGAATATTAATTTGAATATCCTTTTATTAATAGTTAGATTTATAAATTTATTTCCAAATTTAATACAATCACCGTATTTGACTTAATTATTTTCAAACTCTTTTCCCAATTCTTTTCTGTAAAATGTATAAAATTTACATTTTCAAAATATCCACATATAAATTTATTATTAAAATAATTTATCTGTTAAATTAAGTAAAAAATTCTATATTATTTTGAAGATAATTGCAAATTTAAATAAAAATATGTATTATTAATTAAGATATTCATTTCAAAAATATACAGTTTGATTTTGTTTTCATAATAAAGTACTAAATATCTTAAATTTAAACTGATTTGAATTTTTCATTGAATTTTAACTACAAGCTCCTCTTATCTTTTATTTTTAGAAATATCAAATCATTGAAATTATGGCCTAAAAGAAGAGACTTTCTTTAAAAATAACATAAATGGGTTATATTTTCATAAAATATATTTGATTTCAAATTAGTGATTCTAATACTTTATAACATACGATCGAAAGACTTATTTATAAGATAGCCCCATATAACCCGAGTGAATCATTTCAGAAATTACATAATTCTTTAATATTTTGATAAATTTTACAATAATTAATGTTAAGATTTAAAAAAAATATGATTAAGTTGACATATGATCATCTAAATAAATTATCATCTAGTGATTAGCTTAAAAATAAACTTGATAATATATGATTTATATTATATTTAAATTTGCATTTTAGAAGTAATTTATCGTTGTAAATAACAAAGAGAATCAAAAAGTAATTGTAAAATGAGATTAGCTTTGTTTTAAATTAAGATGAAAATCGAAATGCCTATATATATTTTAGTATTGAGAATTTGCAATTTCAAATATTATTTTTTTATATTATTTTATTTATTATATAAATATGAGTAAATAATAAGCTAAATTAAAATCATATTTAATACCTATGAGTTTTAATTTCTATCAAACATCATAATTCACTTTCAATAAACCTTGATTAAAATTTATTCATTTTAGATAATCAAATTCTCATATTACAATCTATTATTCAATTTGATCAATTAATTCTTTTTAAGAGATAATTTTAACCATCAAATAAACCTAAATAGTTGAAATCGAGATAAACAAATAATCTTTTTTTTTTATTAACAATGCTTATAAAATATACCTCCGATTATCACAAGAGTAATTTTTATTTATTAATAAAAAATTTATAACTTTCTTAATAATTATTATTAATTTAATAGAAAATAAAAAGATGATATCAATATGAACAAAAATATTTATACATTGTTATTCTGTTTCTTAATAGTGATTATATATTTGCACATGCATTCTAATAAGTTTTTGACTAACTTATCAAAATTAAACTCCCAGAATATAAGATTATATGCATATTTGTTATAACTTAAAGAATTGATTTTTTCTAAGGATTTATGATTTTGATGTTTTGAAAATTCAATAAATATCATTGAATTCTTATTATTTATATGATAAAAACATAATAAATAAATTTAAATGCAAACTATTGAAAGATAAAAAATAGATGATATGCTTAATAATAATATGGTTGACGAAGCTTTGAATTATATTAATGATTCTTTAAATTTGTGCCCTGATTCTGCTTAAGCCTTAACATTAAGAGGTAATTACCTCTGAAATTCTAAAAGGAAAAATCTTATTAATCAAAAAGTTATATGATGAAGCAATCATTAATTTGAATTAGGCTATTCAATTAAACCCATTTATAGAAGAATCATTTTATCTTAGATGTAAATTTGTTTTATAATTTCAAGCAAAATGGTTTATAAAAAAAAAGATGTGGAAGGAAGCTCATGAAGATTGTGAACGTGCTCTTAAATTAAATCCAAATTATGCTTTGGTATATGCAGGATTGGGTATAATGATAAATAATAATTAGGGATATTGATGGTAAAATAAAGTAAAAATTATGATGGACTTATCTTTTTTAAATAAGCTATAGAATTAGATGATAATTGTTGCTAAGCTTATTATAATTTAGGTTTTAAGGTTTTTTTATTATTTAGGGAATCTATATTTTCAAATTGATAATTATGACCCGGCATTAAGAAATTTAAATAAGGCTATTTAAATTGATGAAAAATTTGCTAATGCTTATGAAAAAAGAGGTTTCAATTTATGATATATATTAGGAATGTTATTTTGGAAAACAGGCTATAAAGATAAGGCACTAAAGGACTTTGAAAAATTAATAGAATTAAAACCAACATCTTATAATGCTTATGCTTGTAGAGGTAAACTAATTATTAAATTACTTAGCAATTTTAAACGAGATTATTGGAGAAGATGAAAAGGCACTCATTGATTTTAATAAAGTGATTGAATTGAAATCTGATTCTATGATGCTTTATCATTAAAGAGGTAAATTATTAATGAAACAACATAGGACTTTTATAAATGAAGAGTTTGAAAATAGATGAAGAAGAAATTACTTAAATATTAAACAATAAAGCTTTTGATTAGAATTGTGATGCATGGGAATAGTCTAAATTAAGAGGTAAACTAAAAAAATATTACAAAGAAATTATACTCGGATAGCAATAAATTATAATGCAAGCTATTGAAGATTTTAATAAAGCTCTTGAATTGAATCCTGAATTTCTTCAAGCTAAATTTTGTAGAAGTAATTGATATTTAATACATAGATTTATTAAAAGGAATGATTAAAGGTGATAGAATAACTTTGAGTGGATTTATTCAATTCCTTTAAATTAAACCTAGTTTATTTGATAGTATTATTAATATTTAATAATATTCTAGAAGTCGTAGATTAGGATCCTAATTAATCTGAAGAAGATGAGATTAGTAGTAAGTATTTTAACATAATTAAATAGTGTTAAGATATTATTTTTGTGGAATTAAAAATTTGAAATTAAAAGATTCTGAAAAACCAATTGATATTGATTACAAAACTATACTTTAATATTTTAGTTAATGTAATAAGAAGAATTATATTATAAGTACCTATATAATAGAAGATAATTAAGGAAGAAAAAATGATAAAAGAATTAATCAATAAGATTGAATTAAATTCAAATTCAGCTGAATTGTATATAAATATAGGTAATATATCACTAATAATAAGGAAAATTATATATGAAATAAAAAAATTATGAATTGGCACTTGAAAATTTAAACAAAGGTATTGAATTGGATCCAAAATCTTTTTTAGCTTATTTTAAGAGAGGTATGAAATAATAGAAAACATATTAGCAAAACTGTTTATTAATTTGTAATATTATTATAAATCTCTTGAAGATTATTAAGAAGCTCTTAAAATATTAGAGTTTGATCAAGAAAATCTTGAAAAATAAGTGAATATGAATTAATAGGATTATTAATCTAAATCTTTATATATAATTAAATTA
>CAJJDO010000019.1:645113-665909 GCA_905183005.1 Paramecium pentaurelia | reverse complement strand
TGAAAGATATATAGCATGGGATTACTTAAATCAAATTATAATTTAGAAAAGCAGAGAAATTAAATTAATAATAAACTTAGACTTCTTACGATTTGTTGTCACTCTTAGAGTAATAAGTTAAATAATAATTGAGAGGATAATCATAATTTAATAATAATTAAGAATATCATTTAAATTAAAACATTTATTTAAAATAAATTAATGTATAAAATGGATAAATTAACAGTGATTTAAATAATGTTCGAAATTCAAATTCTAATGTATATGCACATACAAGAATTCATGATCAAGAAACTAATAATGAAATTTTATAATTAGAAATGTAAAAGGAAACTTCAACTATTGATTATCAAGACTTATTAAAATAATAATAAAATTTATATCAAAATTATAGAATTTCATTAGATAGATCAATTTTTTATTTATTAAAAAATTTTCCAGATTTATTTACATTTAACGAATAAGAATCTGATTTTGAAGACAATTAAAGAAGTTAAATAGTTTTAGAAAATGGATTATTATTGGGTTTAGGAAGCTCAGGATAAGTTTATTATACAGTTAATCCAAAAACTAATAAACCTGCTGCATTAAAAGTATAATCAAATTGTACTTTTGATGATATAATTTACAAAACTATTGAATGTAGATTACAATATTCAATTTCATTGAAATATCCAGAATCTATTATAGGAATATAAGGTAAAATTATAATTAGATAAAATTCTTTCAATAATTATAATATGTATGCCTATTTAGATCTAGGTCTAGGTAGTTTAAGATATTTTAGAAATAAAATGGTTAGATTTACAGAAACATAACTCGATAATATATATAATTCCATATTAGATAGTATAATTAAACTACATACTCTTAAGATATCTCATGGAGATATTAAATTGGAAAACATCATTAATACAACAGATAATGGATGGGTTTTGGGTGATTTTGGCAGTGCATAAGCTTATTTAACTCCTTATGGAAATTATCCAATTGTTGGAACTATGGCTTATTTACCTAAATAAATCAGAAAAGCCAGAAATAATAATCATTAATACTTTAAAATGAATTTATTCAAAAAAGACATTTATGCATTTCAATTAGTAATGCTATAACTTATTTTTTATGAAGAGAAGTTTTCTAAGCTGCAATAAATATTAGATGAATAAAAATATATTCATCCAAAAATTGATCAATTATATAATAAAGATTTTATTTCTATTAAAGCTGAATTTATGAAATTGAAATTCGAAAGAAAATAATCAATTAAAGAATTAATACCCATCCATGTTCAAGTTTATTAAAATTTTAATTTAAATTACTAATATGAAGTTGAATTAAATTAATACATCTATTTGAGTAATTTTGCAAAAGAAAAAAAATTAAATAAATTTTTGTATATTTTACTAAAAATATAAAATATTGAAAATCTTGAAAATAGAGTGAAGCAAATGAGAATAGCCAAAAAATTTTATAGAAAGTATACTCCTTTGATATCAGCTTAAGAGATTTTTGATGAGATTGTATTTGAGTAATTAACAGAATTAGAATATGATTTATACTTTGATATTTTTGAAATAAAAGGAGCTAAAATGTTACAATTAATGATTTGTTAAGGTTATTAATAAATATAAAAAAAAGAAAATTACAGCCTAAAATTATAAGAGGCTGAGATTCTTTATGTAATGGGTGATTGGGATGATGCAAGAATTATCATAAATGGCATTGAAAATGAATTAGAATTAGATAATGATGAATAAATTTTAAAGTTTTGTTTTTTAAATGCAAGATTAAATAATCAATGGATAGAAGCATTTGAGGATATCATTACATATATTAGTAATTATAAAGAGCCCTTTTAAATGGTAATTGAATGGCAATTTATCATATTGGATTCGCTTTGGATTGATAAGTCATTAAAATAAATAAATATAATGTATTTAAAATATTAAGTTTGGTAACCAGAAAAATTTAAAAGAAAATTAAATTTAACAAATTACCTTCCTTAATTGTTGTTTGACTTTAATAGTTTTGAAATATTTAAAAAATAAGAGATTACATTTCATTCATTTATGGAATAAATGAGATAGTTCAATTATGATAATTACTCTATTTTTTTTCAATTCTGGGCATATTGTGAATTATGTGATTATAATTCTGAAAACTATTATGATCTAATCACATTATTTATAAATTTTATAGAGGATAACTTAGAAGAATATTATTTTATTTGGATTGCATATGATTAATTTGCTTAATATCTTACTTATATAAAAGATTATAAATTGGCACATTAATATTTTGAGAAAGCATTAAAAATAGTTTAAAATGATTGTCCTTTAAATTAATATAATGTTTATTACCATTTATGGAGATTAGAATTTAAAGAAAAATAATAATGTAATTGGGATATATTTGGTACCATATTGAAGATTTTATTGAATATGCCAAAAACAAACTTATATGATTATCTTGAAAAATTTTTATTTGATGAATTAAATTCTTAAGTTAAATTATTTAATTTTAAACTTGATACACAACCATTTGTATAGTAAATATTATCAGAAGAAGATATCAGAACACTTAGTTTAAACTCAGAATTAATGAGAAGATATTTTAAAAAAAATATTAGTTTTTAAGAATGTATGTCTATTATTGAAGATTTATTTCCATAAGTTTATATAAGATCAGGAAATAATCATAACTTTGATGAATTTTTAATTTTTTCATTTGCAAATTTGACTAAAATGAAAACTGAAAGTAAATTTTCACAAAAACAGTTTTAATATCTTGTAAGATTATTGTAGTCATTTACAATATTATCATCAATTAATCCAAATAGCTAAATTTTCTAAAAATTAATTAATGAACATATTGAATTTAAGTCTTACATTAAAAAGTGTTTATTCTATTTTGATGTAGAAAGGTCAAAAGAAGCATTTAACATGTACAATTCTTATTTGTATCATCAAATATACTATTGATTAATAAATTTACAAAAAAGACAAATAAAAATATCACAATGTTTTTATTATTATCATTTAATATTAAATTTTTTAAGAAGTTATTTATAATTTTATTAGTTATTTTTAATATAATTCATTTAATAAATAATAATTATTATTAATTATTGATATTCTATTATACTTAATGTTATTATTCTAAATGAAAGTTTGAATATTCTCAATAATAAGAGGTTAAAGTAACACATATGCTTATTTGAATATTCTGATATTTGTTGGAATTAATTTTTATGATTTTAGACATAAGATAGATCACTATCTAAAATGATTTTATTTAGAACTTAAACCGAATCATCTAGATACCCAGAAATACTATATAATTTCATTATGAATTAATTATCTTATTTTAAGTGAACTCAAGATTTAAAATAATATTTATTTATCAAACTTATTTTGATAAAATACAATATTTTTTTTTAATTTTAACTAAATGTAAAAAGTTAAAATTAAGTATGACTAATTTATCATAAAAAAGAATCTTAACATCATTTAAAAATAGGTTTATCATTATAACATTTATATCAGCATTAAGAAGCCATTAAATGCTATGATGAGGCTTTAAAAATCAATCCGAATTGTAGCGAGACATGTTATAATAAGGGTAATAAAATCTAAAATATTTTTAATATTTTAGGCAATGCTTTATTATAGAAAAGATTCAATCATCGAAGATTAAGAATTTATAATAAAGCTATAGAGATTAATCAAAAATATAGTGAAGCTTACTATAATAAAGATAATTGAGTTCTGTCATATATTTAATTTAGTTGTTTTATTAAAGAACTTGAATCATTACTAGGAAGCAATTAAATCTTATAATAAAGCTTTATAAATTGATCAAAAACTAAACTAAGAACAATATTAATTAGTCTAATTGAAATTAATAATAAATTTTTGTTATTTACTTTTCTAATAATATATATATCACAATTTATTTATTTATGATTTTAGAAATTTAATCATTGTAAATATGATATGAACTTCTTTATATTTAGTAATCTTCATTTAAATAAAAACAGATAAAATAACAAATAAATCCATAAAAATAGCAAAATTGTTATTGTTATCTTAATAAAAGCCAAAAAGGATATCAAATTAAAAATAATGATAGTTGATTATCATTTATTCATCTTTATTGCTTATTATTTAAGTCTAAGTTAATTCATACATTACATAAATAATTATAATTATATTTTATTTTATAAAAAACTTATTAATGAATTAATTGATATACTAATTTAAAAAATTTTTATCAGTAATGAATAGAATTTTTCTTCTTAAATTGCACTTATATCTATGTGAATTATATATTATATTAATGAATTAGAATAAATTATATGAACCTAAGGTTTGCGAAAAGGAATAAAAACTTTATAATATGAAATAAGACAGCTATAAAAATATAAATATTTTTGTTTGTTACGACTTAACAAATAAAGCATTGATACCGTTGAAATTTGCAAAATATTCAACCAAGATATAACCTGGTTTGTACATAGTAGAATTAGAATTAATATATTCTAGTGAAGAATAGAATGATCCAATAGAACTGGAATACGTTTTTTCAATTAATGAAAATGCAGTTGTTACTAAAATGGTTGTAGAATTAGGAGAAATTAAAGTTTATGGTGTAGTGAAGGAAAAGGAGGAAGCTAAATAAGAGTATGAAGAAGGTTTACAACAAGGAAAAACAATGGCATATAGTGAATAGGATATGAGATTTCCTTAAATAAAAAGAGTGAAAATAGGATAGCTTGCACCAAATAAGCAATTGAAAATTACTTTTGAATATATATAACCTTTAGAAGTTTTTCTTAATAAATTTTGGAAATTAGATTTATTCCCTATTGTTGATTAAAATTATGTATCTTAGAATAGAAAAACAATGATTGGTATTCATGACATAGAGATTTATGAATATTTAAATAGATTATTTAAGATTAATGATTTCAAGTTTTAATTTAGATAAGAAATTGAAGTGGAAATAGATTTTGGATCACCTATTACATTTTGGAAATCTCCTACTCATAAACTGTAATCAACAAATGCAAAATAAAGTGAAGATGTTAAATCTTATGGAAATAATAAAAAATTAATACTTGTTTTATAGGATATTCCTGATAATTATGAACCAACGAAATAATTTACATTACTTTTTTCTTCAGATGAAATTAATCTACCTCGTGCCATCCTAAGTCATACCAATAATGATGCCCTATAATATTAAAAATATTGTGCTACCTTAACTTTTATTCCAAAATTTAATGAGATTTCTTTAGATGATGCTTATACACAATATCTAGATGGTTTAAGTATAGCTGAAAATCAAGTAATGAAAAGAGGTAATTACTTATTTATGATTGATCGAAGTGGTTCTATGAGTGGATCAAGAATCAGAAAAGCTAAAGAATCATTAATTCTGTTTCTAAAAAGTTTACCTTAAGATTCTGAGTTTAATATAATATCATTTGGTAGTGATTTTTAATCAATATGGAAAGAATCCAAAAAATATTCATAAACTACATTAGAAACTGCAATTAAGCATGTTGAATAAATGGATGCTGACATGGGAGGAACTTAAATTATTACTCCATTGTAGCAGATGGTATATAATAAAAGTTATGGAGTCTCCAAATTAACTACTTTGAATGTATTCTTGCTTACTGATGGAGAGGATTAAGCTGATCCTATTATTAATATGGTTAAGAATAATAATTTAGCACAAACTAGAATCTACACTTTAGGAATAGGTGAAGGATGTAGTAAATATTTAATAAAAAGGTTGGCTGAAGTTGGAAATGGTAAATATCAAATTGTTAGTGATAGAGAGGATATTAATGAGAAAGTAATTGACTTATTGGAAGATTCATTAACTCCATATTTACAAGCTTTTAATTTAGAATCTAATATAAATAATATAGCCTAGATCATTCCAAATCCAGAATCAATTATTTGTTTGAAAAAAAATTAGGAACTAACAATCTAAATTCTTTTCTCAAATTAATAATAATAGGAGAATCTAGAGTTTAAGATTAATTGTTATGATCCCTAAAATGAAAAACAGATATAATATTCAGTAAAATTAAACTTAAATTAATCTTAAAATAATGAATATTTTCATAAATTGGCTACTTATAAATTTATTACTTATTTTGAGAACTCAATAAAATATGGTTAATAACATGTGAATTTTATTAAACTTAATAAATAGGATATCAATTCAAAAGATATTATTAATTTATCTGTTTAACATCAAATACTGTGTTCTAAAACAGCATTTGTTTGTGAAGTTTGTGATTTAGAGGATTAATTTAAATAATAAATCTAATCAAAAGTATATTTAGTTTAACCTAAATAAGTAAGGTCCGATTCAATTGATAAATATATAATCAAGAGTTCAAATTACAATATATGTAGTTTGAAACTTAATTAAAGTTATTAAGGTCAAAGTTCATCAGGTTGTTGTGGAGGAGGTGGTTCTTAAAAAAATTATGTCAAATCTAACACATATTCTTTACCTCCTTAAAAACAATAAGATCTCAAAAATTAAAGTTCATTATTATAGCAAAATTAAATAGATTAAAATATAGATAAAACAGATAATAATCAACTTACCTATGAATAATTGATCAAATTTGCATAAGCAGATGGTAGTTTTAAAATTAATAAAAATATTTAATCTATTATCAATTTTAAGAACCTGAAAAACCATTAAAATCTAACAGATGATGTTTGGTTTACCTTCCTTATTTTATTATATTTAGAAAATAATTTTAGTCAATTTAAAAAATCATGGTAGTTAGTTTATTAAAAAGGAATATCATATTTAAAATAAAATGGAATAGATTTCAAAGCAAAGAGAAATGAATATAAAATATGATATTTTATATTTAATATATTTTTGTATCGATTATTTTAGTAAAGAATGACATCATTACATCATAATTTCTAATTAAGAAAATTTAATTTTATTACTATAAGGAGATCAAAAAATCTCTTTATTTATGAAATTAAGATTTCAATTTGTATGCCTATTATTATCAACTCTGTTAATTCTTCTAATAATAGTATCAAAAAATTAATCACCAGATCATAATAAAATAAATGACTTACTTTTGTTTATAAGTTTTATTAATAATAAGTTGCTTACAATTTATCCTTTCATAATTTATTTGCAATAATAGAATTACTCCATGATTGAGTATTTTTTAACTTTGCTATTATCATTAAGGACAGTTTATAAATTCAAATTCGTTATTAAAAAGATCTCCTTTTTTTAATTCTAGTTAATTTTAGTTTGCCAAATTTTTCTTTATAAACTATCAAAATTATTTTTTCATTTGAACTCAACATAAAATCAATAATATTAATATCCTCTTCTTTATAGCATTTTATTATGCAAAAAGCATAAATTATTGAACTTATTTTATCTATTATTAAATGTATATTTTTTGAAATGGTAATTATAATTTATTTTCTCATTTTATATATTAATAATATCAATTTTATTTTTAAATAANCTTAAATTAATCTTAAAATAATGAATATTTTCATAAATTGGCTACTTATAAATTTATTACTTATTTTGAGAACTCAATAAAATATGGTTAATAACATGTGAATTTTATTAAACTTAATAAATAGGATATCAATTCAAAAGATATTATTAATTTATCTGTTTAACATCAAATACTGTGTTCTAAAACAGCATTTGTTTGTGAAGTTTGTGATTTAGAGGATTAATTTAAATAATAAATCTAATCAAAAGTATATTTAGTTTAACCTAAATAAGTAAGGTCCGATTCAATTGATAAATATATAATCAAGAGTTCAAATTACAATATATGTAGTTTGAAACTTAATTAAAGTTATTAAGGTCAAAGTTCATCAGGTTGTTGTGGAGGAGGTGGTTCTTAAAAAAATTATGTCAAATCTAACACATATTCTTTACCTCCTTAAAAACAATAAGATCTCAAAAATTAAAGTTCATTATTATAGCAAAATTAAATAGATTAAAATATAGATAAAACAGATAATAATCAACTTACCTATGAATAATTGATCAAATTTGCATAAGCAGATGGTAGTTTTAAAATTAATAAAAATATTTAATCTATTATCAATTTTAAGAACCTGAAAAACCATTAAAATCTAACAGATGATGTTTGGTTTACCTTCCTTATTTTATTATATTTAGAAAATAATTTTAGTCAATTTAAAAAATCATGGTAGTTAGTTTATTAAAAAGGAATATCATATTTAAAATAAAATGGAATAGATTTCAAAGCAAAGAGAAATGAATATAAAATATGATATTTTATATTTAATATATTTTTGTATCGATTATTTTAGTAAAGAATGACATCATTACATCATAATTTCTAATTAAGAAAATTTAATTTTATTACTATAAGGAGATCAAAAAATCTCTTTATTTATGAAATTAAGATTTCAATTTGTATGCCTATTATTATCAACTCTGTTAATTCTTCTAATAATAGTATCAAAAAATTAATCACCAGATCATAATAAAATAAATGACTTACTTTTGTTTATAAGTTTTATTAATAATAAGTTGCTTACAATTTATCCTTTCATAATTTATTTGCAATAATAGAATTACTCCATGATTGAGTATTTTTTAACTTTGCTATTATCATTAAGGACAGTTTATAAATTCAAATTCGTTATTAAAAAGATCTCCTTTTTTTAATTCTAGTTAATTTTAGTTTGCCAAATTTTTCTTTATAAACTATCAAAATTATTTTTTCATTTGAACTCAACATAAAATCAATAATATTAATATCCTCTTCTTTATAGCATTTTATTATGCAAAAAGCATAAATTATTGAACTTATTTTATCTATTATTAAATGTATATTTTTTGAAATGGTAATTATAATTTATTTTCTCATTTTATATATTAATAATATCAATTTTATTTTTAAATAATCAACTGATCTAGGAAAATTAAACAAAAATTAAAAAAATAAATTACTTAACAAACACACTTTTAAATATCTTTTGGACTTAAATATTTGGAGAATTGGATTGTATTATTAACTAATTAAGTTGCAAGTGAAATGTTTAAATCATTCTGAGAAAATTTAATTAATATATTCTGTAAAGAATAACATTGCTATATCACCTTATTATTCAATCAGAAGGATAATAAATGTTCTTTAAGTTTAAATTTATTTGAACTGTCCTGGTTTGTCTATTGTTATAAGGGATTCAAATGTTTAAACTTACAATTTACACTGATGATTTACAAGAGTTTTTTTTATTTTCTAGTATAAAAGATTTATGACTCATTTTATCAAAATTACTTGTAGAAATTCCTATGTAGTTGTGCTTTACTTAGGATGTTGTAACATTTGATTTATATAAATTTTTATTAATTCAACTACGTATTCTCCAAATAAATCAATTAATTTAAGATTAATTAATTTCATTATATCTTTTTTTAGTTTGATGGTTATAAATATTATAACACTTATCAAATAAGATTATAGTTAATAGTGGTTCAGAATAAATATAAAAATTGAAGAAATAAATGTAGGTTAGTTTTATTGAAATAAATTTGCAATACTTAGTCTTTAAATAAATATCTTCTAAAAATATTTTTGAAATTTCTGGAATAGCTGATAAAAAATATAAAATGCAGCTTTTTTAAACTTTATAAAATAATTTTAGTATCATTTATATTAATAAATTTTAATTTGTAACATACTATTCGAACTTGGTTTATTTGAATATGATATATGTGTTTATAAAGTAATTTACTCAAGTGAATAGAAAATTAATAAAATACTTAGTTTTAATTCAAATAATTGGTGGATATATTTGAAATTTTAAATTAATAATATAATTTAATTTTTCTCAATTAATAATAGTTAAAATATCTTTTTGTAATTATTCTATTAAAATGCATTAAATGTTTATAAATAAAATAAAAGCTATATATTTGTTAAAATTATGCAATATTAGTATTAATATAGTATTAATATAGATAGTATATTAATAATATGATTGTATTTGTACTTTGATTTAATAAATATCAATTGTTAGAGAAAGTGCGATACAACTGTAAAAATGTTTTTCTTAAATTGCATAATATTANTAGGAAAATTAAACAAAAATTAAAAAAATAAATTACTTAACAAACACACTTTTAAATATCTTTTGGACTTAAATATTTGGAGAATTGGATTGTATTATTAACTAATTAAGTTGCAAGTGAAATGTTTAAATCATTCTGAGAAAATTTAATTAATATATTCTGTAAAGAATAACATTGCTATATCACCTTATTATTCAATCAGAAGGATAATAAATGTTCTTTAAGTTTAAATTTATTTGAACTGTCCTGGTTTGTCTATTGTTATAAGGGATTCAAATGTTTAAACTTACAATTTACACTGATGATTTACAAGAGTTTTTTTTATTTTCTAGTATAAAAGATTTATGACTCATTTTATCAAAATTACTTGTAGAAATTCCTATGTAGTTGTGCTTTACTTAGGATGTTGTAACATTTGATTTATATAAATTTTTATTAATTCAACTACGTATTCTCCAAATAAATCAATTAATTTAAGATTAATTAATTTCATTATATCTTTTTTTAGTTTGATGGTTATAAATATTATAACACTTATCAAATAAGATTATAGTTAATAGTGGTTCAGAATAAATATAAAAATTGAAGAAATAAATGTAGGTTAGTTTTATTGAAATAAATTTGCAATACTTAGTCTTTAAATAAATATCTTCTAAAAATATTTTTGAAATTTCTGGAATAGCTGATAAAAAATATAAAATGCAGCTTTTTTAAACTTTATAAAATAATTTTAGTATCATTTATATTAATAAATTTTAATTTGTAACATACTATTCGAACTTGGTTTATTTGAATATGATATATGTGTTTATAAAGTAATTTACTCAAGTGAATAGAAAATTAATAAAATACTTAGTTTTAATTCAAATAATTGGTGGATATATTTGAAATTTTAAATTAATAATATAATTTAATTTTTCTCAATTAATAATAGTTAAAATATCTTTTTGTAATTATTCTATTAAAATGCATTAAATGTTTATAAATAAAATAAAAGCTATATATTTGTTAAAATTATGCAATATTAGTATTAATATAGTATTAATATAGATAGTATATTAATAATATGATTGTATTTGTACTTTGATTTAATAAATATCAATTGTTAGAGAAAGTGCGATACAACTGTAAAAATGTTTTTCTTAAATTGCATAATATTAGCTATTTGTCAATTTTTTCATTTTTTAAAAGCTTCCATTTATAATTCTAAATATTTAATTTTTTTGATGTTAATTAATATCAAATAATTAAGTTCAAAAGTTTAGTTTATTGGGAATCTGTTGTTTATAATAAAATATCTTTATATATTTTGATTTACTATTTAACCAGAGAAAAGAAAAATAAAATTATAAAATATTGTTAGATTAATACTTATAAAAAAAAAATAGAAATCAAAAGTTTATGAATAAATTAATAATATCAAATAGTATAAAATATATTAGAATATAATAAATAAGTTATTCAAATAATTATCTATTCTTCTTTGTATTTTCGTAATTATATCTGTTAGGAATAATCATCCCATGTTATTAAATATTCAGCATTTCTATCTAATGCTCCATATATGTATTCACTACCAAATTTGATGGATTCCTAACTTTGAATTGATAGATTTGGCATAATCCTGAATAAATTAATAAATTATCCATTCTTGTTTATTAAAATAGATTTCTATTAAATATATTGCTATGGGAATAATGCATCGCATTAAGTACTTGTTTTTACAGGAACCTAATTTATTTAGGTAAATAATTTAGTTTCTTGATTTATTTCATAAATTTCCATGAATTTAGATAGATTAGATTAAAATGTAAAACTTTTGTTGTCTATAAAGCATAGTCTATATCCCCAAAGTTATATTTCTATTTTTTAATAAATATTCCATAAATTATGTTTATTTTAATACACAATAAGATAATTTTATTCTTCCACACATGAAATCAATATGTTCTGTTCAGGATTCAAACTTATTGATAATATATCTCCTTTATTTTCATTTAATGTTTATTTACATAAGTATTTATTATTTTATTTATCCCAAATTTTAATCATAGAATCACTGTTCCCTGAGAAAATCACATTTTCACTACTATCTATAATTAAACACATCATAATTCCAGTATGTCCTATTAATTTATAACTATTAAACCATTATAATTAATCATTGAGTGACCATATAATAATAGATGTATCTCCACTTCCAGAAACAAATTGATTAGATTTTTTCATAAATTATAAGCAATATACCGCATCTGTATGAATTTTGCAAATTTACTTTTATTTCATCAATTCATTAGTTAATTCATATATCTGAATATCACCATTCTCCAATCCAACTATAATAATAGATGAATCGTTATTGAATGTAAATGAACAACATCTAGTTGATTGATTTATTCTGTTTTCTTAAATTAAAACATATGAAAAGTGTTTAGAATTTAAATTGAAAATATCCTCAGAATTTTTGAAATAATCCTATTGAGATATTTCATATTCTTCACTACAATTTTCCAAACTTAATATAAATTAATTACTTATTTCTTTAAAATATGTTGATAATTTTTATTTTTCTTCATTAAATCTAACAAAATTGCATAAAGCTTCATTAATTTGATTTGAATTTAATTGTTTTAGTACTCCTTAAGATATAGAATATTTAGATAAAATGTCATTTTTAAATTGTTTGAAAACTTGCTCCACTTTTAAAAATTAGAATTCTAAATCATTTACTAATTCATAGCATTATTATGAAATGCCTTTCAAATAATTACAAAGCTCCTAAATTTTCTCAGTATTTTAACTATGACCTGAATGCCTATATTACAATTTTTGGCATTATTCATAGCAATATAATCTTTTCTCTTTACAAAATGGATTTGTACAAAACATATCAACTAAATATTCATGACCACTAGCACATTAAAGTTTAAGCATCTTTTAATAATTTGAAATAATTATTTATCCATAAAGTTTATAAGAAATTATGAAAAAGAAAATAATCATAATCGATAATTAATTGGAAAAGTTTGTTAGGAATGAAATTTTAAATATAAATATACAGGAGAAAAGGCTTTATACTTATTAGTTAGAAATTTCAATGATTCTCAAATTTAAACAATATAAATTCCCATTTATTTCTTTTTCTATCAAAATAGAATTATAATTGCTAAAAATAAACTGCGCAATATATTTTTTAGATTAATATAATTTATAATAAAAAAGAATATATAACCTATTTTGAAGATTATAAAAGCAATTTAAAAAGTATAATTCTTACTGTCTGATCAATATTCTCATTTTATTAATATAAATATTCCTAATTTTTTTTTATTCTCATTATTAAAATACTGTTACTTCTGTTATAATGTTTTGATTTTCTTATTAAATAATTGAAAAGAAAAATACAATAAATGAATCAACAACTTAACTTTCTAATAAAAGAGACATTTGCAATTAATTTTTTATTAACTAAAACATAAATTTAAAGACAAATAACTAAAAAAAAGTAATTAAATCATTGATTATATAAACATTTTATAATATGTTATAAATAAACATTTAATTTAAAATAAGTTTAAAAAATAATAAACTATGAATCGATATAATAAATAAGATATTAAAATTAATTAAAAATTTGTGATTTAAATTGTTATGGTTTGGTTCCAAAAATGAATAATAAGTATAATAAATATGTTTAAAAACCTATCAAAATTTGTATGCTGTTTAGGATTAGTAAATGGAACCTAAATGGCATGTTCTTAATTATAGAATGATCATTCTTATAATAGAATGTAGCATTATAACTTCCTTAGTTAAGATCAATTACATAACTTATTGAATAAACATAAGAACTTATTTATTCTTCGTGAAAACCAGACATAGCATATTCTCTCTATGATTAGAGATGTGAATTCTGATATTGTGGTAATTGAGATATAAGATAAATTTAGACCTTTAGATAGAACTCCGATCGATTGATTAGAATTTTATTAGAGTAAGCTTTAGCTCATATAGAGAAGAAGAACTCTATAAAATAGTCACCTTTGGGATTTTATGATGCAAATTAAGTCAAATTCTCTGATTAAGAGTAGATATTCCATATTTATTTTAGAATATGTATTGTAAGTATTCTTAGATCTGGAAATGCATTCTTAAATGAAGCTTTAAAAGTGATTTAAGGAGCATCAATTGGATAAATATTGATTCAAAGAAATGAAGAAACATCAATGCCAAAGTACTTTTTTGAGAAGCTTCCTGAGAATATTAATGAATAACAAATTATTTTGGTTGATCCAATGCTTGGAACAGGAGGAAGTGCAAGCATGGCATTAAAAATATTATAAAATTATGGTGTTAAGCAAGAAAATATAATATTTTTAAATTTAGTTAGTTGTGAATAAGGGTTGAATAAAGTCTTTAAAGAATATCCAAAAATTAAAATAATAACTGCTCAAGTTGATCCAATATTAATAAAAGAAATTAATTATTTGGCTCCAGGAATCGGAGACTTTGGGGATAGATATTTTGGAACTGTTAAAAAACATACACGTGCCGAATAAGTTTGATATGTTAATTATAAAACATATGAATTATTATTAGAATTATATTTCTATTTATTTATAATTATAATTAGTATATATTAAATATATAGAAATTAACACTTATAGTATTATCTATATAAATAATTAGAAGGTACATAAGTGATAATACTTGAAAATACATCAAATTCAAAATAAAATAATAAGGGCATGAGTAATAAATTCATAATCAGGAATATTTGAAATTGAATTCTAAAAATATCAAATAGATTTAATTTTTCTATTTTTGTATCCTTCTGATTAAAAATTTCTCCAATATTAAACTATCCTTTATTAGCAAATATATCATAATTTTATGTTTTAATTTATAGATAGAATACTTGAATTTTGTTATTATAAAAAATAGTTTGAATTTCTTATTTTATTTGTAATTTATTAATTATAAATTATTATATTAATAAGCGAGAAAAATTTAGAAATTTTATCAAAGTGAGAAACAACCAAATATAGGTTATTGATTACATTAAATCTTCTTAATAAATTTTTATAATGAATAATGATGTATTTTTTTATAAATTGATTCAATCTACATATTTTCTAATTTAAATAGAACCTGATCTATCATCCCAAGTGATTAAGTATTCTCCATCATCTGTCATCCTTCCAAATATAACTTTAGTTTAGAAATCTATTGACTAGATAGTAGCAAATTCATCATTTTCAACTTTCTTGATTAAATTAACACAACATCCATTTTTATTTAATACTATCTATTTTTATTAGACATACTATTAAGGAAAGAACCAAAAACAACCCCTATTCTTTTTTCTTTCACTTCCAACTCCAACTATGACCTCTTTAGTTTTGACGAAATATTTATCAATGCTATCTAACTGATAAATATGCATTTATTCCCTCTTTTCAGGTTGAAAAACTAAGATTTAGTCATTAATGAAACATAATCTTCTGCCCCATTATTTAATTTTTATTATTTAAAATACCATCCACATCTTCTATTCTTAATCATATTAATGGATTAATATTTAACTGTCTTTTGAACAAGAAACTAATTGATTTTCTGTTGTATTTAAACTTATAGAACTTACAAAACTAGAATGTCCTCCTATTGTTTAAGAACATTCCCATAAATCATTATCTTTTATCCAAAATTTGATAAGCATATCATCACTACTTGATATTAAAAGATCTTCATTTCGATTCATCAATAAACAATTTATTCCTCCTTAATGACCTTCTAATCTTTGTTTTATATCCCATTTTTAATTATCGTTTAGATAACAAATAGAGATAGTCTTGTCACAACTTCCAGATAAAAATCCATCTGATTTTTTCATAAAATATTGACAATAGATACTTTTCTTGTGAAAATTCAGCTATTATATCATCTTTAATTATCCTTTTTTAAATTCAAAGACTTATATTTTGCTTGACTCATATCCTCCTACCATCAGAGAAGCATCTTAATTAAAAGCAAATGAGTTTATTTATTCATCCTGGATTGTATCAATCAATTCATATTTTAAAGTTTTCATCTCCTATTTAACTTTTTTGACTGGACGATCAAACTATTGTTATGAGAATTCATTAAGACCAGTATAGATAGTCTCTATCATATATTCTGCACTCTTGGAAATCATTGATATTAGAGATTGTTTCTCTTTTCGAAACTTTATTTTTGAGCAAAGTAAATCATTCAATTGATTTAAATTCAATCCGTTTAACTCTTCCTCACTTATCTAACAACCAAATTTTAATTCTTCCTTTAGTGTAAAAAACAATTAATAAATGTGATCAATCATTTTCTCTAAATCAAAAATTAAATCTTCATCACTTTTATTTATTTATTATCTTCCAAAGTCTTTTATCTTCTAAACATCTTTTATATGAGTATTATGTTTTTCATTCTGTAAACACTTAAAACAAAATACTCTAAAATCTTTGCATTATTCATTTGTGCAAAGGAATTCCACATCTGTCTCATGATCAGGAATATTGCAATTCTAATTCATTATAATTAATTATTAATTTCATTTGTCTTAATCAAATACATCTCTAGATGGATATAAAATTTTGCAACATGTATGGTATTATTTTACTAATTAAAATTTATTCATTTTTCATAATAATCATATAAACTGGAAAATTGATTTTGGAAAATTTTTGATATCTATTTGATTAGTTCATTTCATTATGAATTGATTTATAAAGCTGTAAATAAAATAATAAAGATGAATCCGTAATCTTAAAATTGTAAGAATACATTATCATTCAATTTCTTCATTTCTTTTAAAAAAATGATTCATTATTCTGTTTGAAGATTATAAACTTTTTTTCATAGAAATAGTCTTTTTAATACTTTTGTTAATTTTATTCTTATACTGTAAACTGATATGATGGGAAATATTATTTTGAGGATGTTAAAAAAAATATAAATAATTTATTATACATGATTGATTTAACCACATATATTGAATATATAAATGAATATTTGATTGAATACAATATTCATATTATAGAAATTATAACTAAATTTTGTTACTGCTAAAATTAACGATTATTATTAAGATAAAAAATAAATATATTTATAGATAAGAATTCATAACATTACTAAAATTTTAAATTAAATCTTGTATTTTTAAATTATTATTGTAAAGTTTACTTACCTAAAATCAACGTATTGAAGTTATTTTCTGATTAACCTTATGTATATTAAAAATTTTAAACTGAAACATCTTATTTATTTTAGATGATATAGTTTTTTTGATTATATTGAAATTTGTTTCATTTTAAAGAATAAGAAATTATTTAAGTATATGAAATTATTAATATTCTTTAATATGTAATCATGATTTTTGTTAATATTTATTTATCATTTCTTGCTAATGATCTAGGTGTCTAGATGTGGTTAAGTAACGTATAATAATTCCAGCAGAGAAATGGATTATCATATGATTTTCCAGTTTTATTAAGAGTAAACATATTCTTGCTCAATCAGAATTTTTAGTTTCTTTGATATTTATCAGAATGGATCATTTCTAATGACAAAAAAAAATCCCGTATTTTAGATTTTCCAACTGTGATTATTAGAATACCTTCTTTTTAAGCAGCAGAATTCATCCTTAATAAGCCATTCATTAGGGCTTGATTAAAGAAAGCCTTACTTGCTGATTGGCAGCCGCCATTCTTCAACCTGTATTAAGAACCAGAAAAAAAAATTAATTTTATAATATATAATTAATATTGTATCAAAAATACTAATAATGATAAAATGTTATTAATTTATCTGAAACTTGTTAATATTATATAAAATTATTAATTAATTTTAAACTTTGTATTGAATATTTAAAAAGCATACTTTTTCTGAAATAGTGACATTATAAATTATCTCATACAATTCCCTTATCAAAAAAAGTAAAGAAAATAACCAAATAGGATTCATGATTCCAATAATGAGTAAAATTAATATGTGAGTTCTTTTTAAGTGAGAAATATACCCTTCTTTAAGTAATTCAAGACAAATGAATAAAGGAGCAAATAATTAAAGATATTAGAATTTTATTAAGAAAGCATAGGATAATAATCGCATAAAATTGTTTTAGTTATATAGATATTGTAGCGTAGCTTAAAAGTTCTTCTTATTTAATCTCTGCATATCGACCTGAATTCAATACTGTTGAAACATAAATTTTTTTGGATCAAAAGAAAATTAATAATTTCTTAACCTAGTCTAACAACTTAATTTAAATATCAGATTCGCAGGATAATAAATTAAATTAATGATGAAATTATCTAAGTATGGTGTTGTAATATTTTTAAATCTTGGCTCAAGAAATTTTGTATATTGGATGAATTATTTTATTGTTCTTTGATATTTATAAATTGTATTATTAAATTTATATACTTTCATTATTCACAATCCGATGTTTTTTTAGCAACCATAAAGGAAATTAACAGACTTATTTAGAACACGACATAAAATCTTTCAATTTAAGTGTACGATGAAAAATTTGCTTTTAAAATATGTGTTAATTAATTAAAAATTGAGCGATTATTATAATGAGAGAGCCTCAGATGAGTCAACTTGAAAAGAATGAAGATTAAGTATTATTAAATTTTTTTTATAAGTCTAATTTGATCATAATACTAATTCCCAGTGAGAAAAATTAATTAAAAAATAGATAATTTAATTGTGTGACTAAATATTGATTTAGAATGATATAGTTAAAGGAAGTATAGAATAATGCTCACCTACTATTAGGAATTTTTAGAGAAGGGAAAAAATTATTCTTTAATAACAAAGAAATTCTTTATTAATTTTAAGAAAAAAACTAAAATTTACTTAAAAGAATTTGTGAATTAAAAATTTGATCAGAAGAGGAGAAAATGCAAATAAAAGTAAAAGTCCTAATAAATCATAGGTTCTTGTTCGTATATAAAAAGTATAAAGCAATTGAATATAGTTTATTGAAGATTTCTTGAAAATAAAAATATACAATGAAAACCTAAATAGTTTCAAAAACAATTAAGAAAGGCTTGTTCAGAATAACTGATTAAAAAAAATCAATAATTTCATTCAGATTATAAATAATTCTTATAAAATATAATATATCCCTATCATGACATTTAAAATTAAGCGAGATGCATAAATAAGATATTTTTTGTGAAACATTCTAATATAACAAGTAGAACAGCTTTGCATTTGGAACAAGTACATCTTAAATTAGTAATTGATTTAAATCTTAAATCTAAAGCAAGATAATCCTACTTATTTATCAATAATTTTGAAATTGTATTTTTCTATTATTAATATCAATAAAAAATGTTATTTCAGTGTAAATTATTTGGGTGAATTTTTCCATTGTTAACAAAAATGTGTTACAAATTTATAATCAAGAAAATATGATAACAATAATTACAATATCAGAGGTGCATAGTTGGTATCAGAATATAATTTTAATTTATAATACATATAAATACAAATTATCAGTTTGGTAGATAAAATATACTATTTTTATTTCCCAATATATTTCATTTATATCCAATAATTTCCTAATTTGAAAATTCACGCCAGAGAAAGAGAAAATACGAACTATAAGTGTTTTTTTAAGAGAAAATTGATATGATCAAAAAAAAATAGATAAATATTCATATTATTTGCTGATAACAGCAATATATACAAACTATGATATATTTATTTATTAGGTATGAAAATACGGATTAAATTCAAAATAATTTGAAATAAAATTTAACTTTAGGGTTAATCAATAAACGATTAACTGTTATGAAAGGTTTGCATAAGGACATTTATATTAATTCTTGTATAAAAAATAAGAATTATAAATAAACTTTCATTTATTTTGATATTTTTAATAAATGATAGCAAAATAGGAATTATGCAGTGCTGTTTTATTAAAATTATTTATTTTGTTTTTATGTTCAAATTATGAATTATGCAAAACCTTTTTTTTATAAAATATTTGTTTTCAATATTTTATCCATATTGAGAATTATTTTATAATTTATATGTTTTAATTGCCAATATCAGTTATTATTATAAAATATAATAAATATCAATATAATCAATCAGGTGAGGAAATAAAATATACCATCTTATATCCCTCCTAATATATATATTCGGTAATTCTCATAATAAATTCTGGGTTGAAAAAAATCTTTCTCCAAGCTACCCAATATTGCCTATATTTATATAAAACTCTTTATCACCAGTTTAGAATAAACTCCAAAAAAATGTTGTTAATCGGTGTTTAGGAAATATAAATTTACACCAATTTATTAATTAATACTTAGTTTTATAAAAATTATTCTTCTTTTTAAAAATTTGAAATGGTGAATATAATTTACCTATTTTCACCAATTTATTGATAAATTTAGAAGTATGTATTTTCACCATGGCATTTTATGAAAATATATTGGTGAAATTTTCATTGACATATTCTGTAATGCATTGTAATATATATTGGTAAACTAATATTTCCTATTTTAAAAAACATAAATTAGTATATGTATGGGAAAATAAAAAGGTATATTTTATCTCCTAATCTGAATGAATATTTTAATATTAAATATATTTTAT
>CAJJDO010000019.1:624058-644264 GCA_905183005.1 Paramecium pentaurelia | reverse complement strand
ATGTTTTATCTTTTTAAGATCATATTTCTTTTAAATATAATTTATTTAAAATATTTATAATGTTTTATCTTTTTAAGATCATATTTCTTTTAAATATAATTTATATAAAATATTTATTATGTTTTATCTTTTTAAGATCATATTTCTTTTAAATATAATTTATTTAAAATATTTATTATGTTTTATCTTTTTAATATCATATTTCTTTTAAATATAATTTATATAAAATATCTATTATGTTTTATCTTTTCAAAGACTAATTACGCTTTAACCTCTTAAAATAAAAAAATCAATTACTTATTATTATACTTTTTACCTTAAAATACATTAATTCAATATATCAAAAGAGTTCCTAAATTAATAACAATAGAATCATTTTTACAAAATATTCTTAGTCTTAATGTTTGAAGCGAGATATTTGCTTATAAAATTCATGAATTAAGTTATGTATATTTAATTAGGCAAAAATAGAAACAAATACAATAATAATAGTAAATGTATTCAATTAGATTTCTTTCCAAAATAAAATAAATAACCTTTATGATTAACATATATAGCCTGACTATTCTTAAATTGTAATAAAATCAAAAATCAAAACATTCCATTTCAATAAACGTAGGTTTAATTAAAATTTTTATTCTTGCTTGCTTAGTTATAAATTTTTTACTCATTATGTAATTATCTGTGAAAAACAAAATTAGAAGTTGGCTATTATTTAAATATTGATTTTTTAATATTTACCAAACACCCTCAATAGGATTTAATTCAGGACAATATGAAGGAATAAAAAAACTATTAATTTTTTTAAAAAATGTTCATATATAATTTTGCTTTTATGAATAGGAAAATTATCCATAATTAATACGTATGACTTAATTTAATAAAATTGTTATTCAGCTTTCAGCTTCTATTCTAAAAATTAAGCGAAAATATATATATCAACTATTCATTTAAAAATTAAAAAAAAACCAAATACCATTATAAAGATTTCTGCAAAATTATTCTATAAATTATCTCCCCTTTAAGTATCCAAAACTTTGGATTTATAAAATGATGAGTATATATGGTCTCATCCCGAAAATATTCTAATTAAAATGAACTATTCATATATATTTTATGAGTTTCATAATCCATTTACATTATTCTTAATTCTATTATCCTAACCAATCAATATCATGATTTTATGTTAGAGAAAACTAGTTTGAATATTGTGCACTATCTGGGATTTATTTCTACCTACAGTAAATCTAACTTTTTGAAAGTTAATCCTGAGATATATTCGTTTGTATATTTATTTTGAGTTAATTTTCTTATTAAAACAGCATTTTCGTTTATAAGCCTCTATTTTCTCATTTTCTTAAGAGCAAGCGTTCAACTCCAATAGATATGGAATATCAAAAAAAATTTTGGCTAATTCAAGTTCCTTTAACACTTTTTAAATAAACAACTCCATAACATTTCTCATCCCAGAAGAATTTTGTCTATGCTTAATTCTCCCGCTGAATTGCTGGTTTCAATCTCTTAAATGAATGTAGTATAAGCCTTTGATAGCCAAGGAAAATGTGATAATATTATCAAAAAAATAAAATTAACATAATCTTTCCATTAATTTATTTGAAATTATTTATCTTTCAAATGATATTAATTAATTGTAGAATTTATCTGAAATTAGTATTATTATATAAAAAATATTAAAAAATTATAAACTTATAATTAATTTATCTGATTATTCGTCTTTTAAAAGTATACTAAATGAAAATTAAATTATAATACTTAATATAATTCAAAATTTATTAGAGTTACTAATATTATATAATGAAAACTAGAAGCTGTAAAATCGTTAGGCATGAAATTATTATTCTAAGAACGTGATTGCTAAGTTTTATTAATTAAAATAATGCATAGCAAATTGATTCCGTCTAGTCTGGAGAAAGCGCATTATAGTAAATATTAAACGAGTTTCTAAAATATACATTATATAATTAATTAAAAATGAATAAAAATTGATTTAAGAAGGGATTAATTTTGTATAAGTGCAATTTTGGCAAAGATTATTGATTTTTTTATAATAAAAACAATAAATTAGTAGAACTTTAACTTAATTACAACTCTGTTCCCAGATTATAATTTAACTGTTTTATATGCAGGTAATTTATAAATGTAAAATTATAATAATAATAAAATACAATGGTCTTATTAAAGGAAATAAAATAAAAATACTAAAATTATGATTTAAATTGAATAATGGTACAAAATAATTTATTATTATATTTTTTTAATTGATGGTTAACAGTTAAGAATTAAAAGTAAAGATTATAATATTAACTATTTTTATTTTTTTGGATAATTTAAGAAAAAAAAAACTAATAATTTAGCTAATAATTAATTCCATCTTTTTAGATAATAATATTTTTGAAAAATACAAAAAAAATTATTGATACAATTTTTAAGCATAAATTGAATTTTTTAAAATAATCATCATATATAATAGCAATATTGTGAATAATATATATAATTAGAATATATTTACTAATAATTGTAAAAAGATGTAAAGATTGCTCTAATAAATACTATTTAGAATATGCACATAAATTTGAATATTAAAGTCAAAATCAGGGATTATCATTAATTTAGTAAAAGAGGATATATGCAGATTGCATGAGTACTTACTTTTTGGTTGCAGCTTTAACAGTTTCATCATTAAATAGAAACCATTAATGATATCTTTTGGCATAAGAGAAGTAATGGCCTTATTATAAATTGCCAGTGTGAACAATCACTGCTCTTAGCCTATAAGTTTAATTTCCAAAATTTAGAATATCCATAGGATAAGTTATTGTTTTATTATTTTTATGACATGAAGGCAAGAATTAAAATCTTTTAAGATGCAACACAAGTATTTATGGAATCGAAATGATTTATAGACTTTTAATACAGGAGGATTAACATTTTGCACATTTATAATCTCTTAGTGTTTCATCTTTAAGAAATTCGTCAAGACATTCTTCAAGTGTTCTAGATTGAGAGATAGCTAAAGATAAAGTTAAAAATGGTTCGATTTATTTGACCTAATAATTACAAAGTTGACATATAATATTAGTCTAAATTTTTCCTATTAAATATAAAATTTTCTACCTTTAAAAATTTGCTCGATATAATTAATATAAGTTGATTTCGTTTCCTTATTAAAATTCAAAATTTCATCTTCTATATGTCCTAACAAATAAAGTAAGAATTCATGGCAATCGTGTTAATTTTTAGGAAGAAATTAATTAATAATAAGTGTTTTGATAGTATTAATTTTAATAGGGACAGTACTAACTTTGATTTAATCAATTAAATCGAAATAAGCTTTGGTATATGAAACAATATTTGCCTTTTTTTTGTCTATTATTTGTTATTTAGATATTCTTTGGATGTATTTTACGATGAAATAATTAAGATCAGCTATGCTTAATAGGGATTATAATCCAGAATGCATATAACAAAAGTAAGAATCATTTTTCATTCCAATAAGCGGTAACTCATAAGTAGATTAAGAATTAGAAACAGACTGTCGATTTATTGTAGGCTCAACAGTCTTAGATCTTTTATCATTAGTTCTTGAAAGTTTTTATTTACAAATTATATCTGGGTTAGCTTTATATTCTTGCTTAAAAAATATCCATACGGCCTCATTAACTATTATATATTAAGTACAGTTATTATTATCTAAAATACCTGGTCTTTCTCCGTTTTGATATAAATATTATTTATATTATGAGATCCAATTTTCTCGAACCGCATAAAATTGAGTGGATCGCTTATCTTTCATGAGTTCTTTGATTATTGCTGCTTCCAATTCTCTTTTCTCATTTGAATCTTACATGCTTCTATATTAAGTAAGCATTTAAGTTGATTATGATGTTGATTGAGAAGAAGTTTAACTAGATCCTATGGACGGTTTCTTTCTCATAGGAAATAATGGTACATATAATTATCTAAAATATCCCTTTTTACTTCATACTTATCTTCAGACTCATCTTCGATATTTTCATTTTGCTTCATTTATGAATCGAATATGATCATAAAAAATATTAATCCAATTCGATAACAATAATATAATAATAAGATATGTAAAATGACATGTCATTCTTAATTCGATGATTTGATAGCTTAATATTCATCAAATAAAGATTATATTTAAAATCCTTATGTGGTTTCAAACTTCAGCTTTCTTCCCTTAAATCCAATTTCTATGGACCCTGGAAATACATTAAATGATTAGGGTTCTTCAATTTTCTCCCATATTCTATCTTTAGAACTACTATAAAGTCTAATTCCATTATAACTAACCCCCAAAACTAAGTTCTATTCGCCAAATTATGACAATGCCTCTTTGCACACTACTTGAAATAATTATTAAATGCAGAAATCATTTCTCAAACATTCTGTAATAAATTGAATCATTGCTTTAGTTGAATCTATATTAATATTTTCAATTTAGGAGAATTGTGTTTATGTAGATTAAACAAAAGATGAAAATATACCTTTTGATTTAACTTTAACTATATCCTCAGGTTCATTGATTTCAACCATTGTAGATTATGTATTGTCAATACTAGCTTTAAATTCTTTAAATTCTTGGGCTACAACACAATTCCAATACTCTCTTTGTTTTAGCTATAAAATAGCAGATGGTATGATTTATTGAATGATATCATATGAGAGACTGCAATTCTATAAATATAAATGTATGGCGGCTAATTTGATATATTAATTTTAAGTTGAAAATGGGAATGTTGAAATCTAAATATCTTTTACTAATTAGTAATACAACAGTTTCATTCTAGCATTATCAGCATAGAGTAAGGTTTTCTCATATTCTTAATCCTAATATAAAAACTTTTTGAACCAAAGTTCTTTTTTTTTTTTAGCAAAAATAAAACTATCTCCAAACAAATCACATATATTTTCATCATTTTGTAATATCTTCACTCTAGATTTATTATCAAATATGTATAATTTAAAGTCGTAAATTTATTGCAATTCCATAATCTTCTAAATCTGATCTAATACATGCAAAACTTTAGTATTATTCTGTATATTGAACTCCCATGGTTTCTCTTTAGGTATAGAATGATTTACTATAATTTATATTGCATCCTTGTCTTTTTTCTTTTTCTTTTCCTCAACTAATGTAATGTTTCTGCTGATCATAGATGATGCACTTAATAATCTTCGATTACATTAATTACTCTAAATAGATTGTTAATCATTCCCATAATCAACAGTTTTTATTAATGTTCTAGTTGGAGAAACATAACTGAATCTATCAGGTCCTCTTTGAGCAACATTTCTTTAAGTTCTAAATTTATCTGCTTCAGAAGGTAAATCATAGAAATTTTCAGGTAAACCTAAGTCTTTCAAAATTTATGAATCTTGTCTTGTTATTTCTGACATTAGAACTGATTAAACAAACAGAGGTATTGATATCATTCTTGATTCAATTTCTTTTTAATCATTCAATAAACTTAAAGTTGTACTTTATTTTAAGAAATGTAATTAGATTGTTGGATATTTCTTTTTAATATAATCTTAGATCTTAATGCATTAACTAAATCTTAAAAATAGTTTCTAAAAAACTTCATCAATTCCAACTTCAATTATATATACTTTATAACTACTTAAATTCTCATGTCTTTCATCAAGACCTAAAGCTGTTACTTTAATCTTATTTAATTATACTTTTATCTCAGATCCTTGACGAGATGCTTGCCTTTAAAATGTGTATTTAGATTTTTCTTTACACTCTTAAATAATCTTTTGTAATTTAGCCATTTTTTCAATTTTATCATTTGGTGTCTCTTCTATAAATGTAATTGATTAACCATTCATTCCTTAAAGAATATAAATATTTTATAGATGTTATTGATTTTGTACATCTAAGCATCCACTTCTTTCATCCAAAAACACACTCTAAACATATTGATATTAATTATCATATCTTTCTCCAATAATAATTAAATCACTTAAAATAAAGGCTGTAACATTAATAACTCTATTATTTTAATCTAAAATAGTTGTTAAAAGTTCTGTAATGTATTTCCTTTTAGAATTTACTAATTTCTAATTAAGCTTATTTCCAAACCATTTCTCCATATCAAACAACTTACTTGATAGAAATTAATCCAAATTTTTGTTATTATCATCATTAATTTTTTTAAATAGTTATAAACAATCACTTAAATTTTAATAATCTGGATGTGTATTTTCAGTATGTTTTATTAGATCTTCTAATAATAAATTGTATTTTGGAATTCTTTAGACTGGTTTAATCAAATAGCTTTCAATATCTTAATAATTATATTCCTTTAATTCAGTCATATTTTTAAGGAATTTTCTAAAATCTTCTTTATCGTTTATGCATTATTTAAGGGTTGTCAAAGATTTATTAAATCCTTCATAATATGTGAAATAAACTTTAAAAAAAGGAGCTAATCCTTTGATCATAGGTCCTAATAATTTAAATCTTTTATATGGAAGAAATCCTTCTAAATCTTAAAGAAAAGGGCTATTTAATTCATACAATTATTGGAGATTATTAAATATTATTTCAATTTATTGCTTATTTAACCATTGCTTAACTTAACTTTAGACAACAATTAGAATTTTTAAGTCATGTACATAATTTCTTTCTGTATTTATAAACTCTTCAATCACAAATTTTCTATATCTATGTTATTTCTCTTTTCTATAATAAATCATTAGTCAAATAATACTATTTATAAATTTTATACAAAAATCTAAATATCTTTTTAGCAGCAAGATCTTTCTACTTCTATAAATTTACTTATGTCATCTACTATTTAAGTTTATGAGACTAATCTATTTACTGGTACTAAGTTTCTTTCTTTTTTGTTTTAGTAACTGAGGTATCAAGAGCACCATTTCCACCTACTCTCATTATTTACTTGTATGCTAGTTACACTTATCCTTATTTATTTTTCATCCAAATAAAAATAATATTAAAACACTTTTACTTACAAAATATATAATTGTAATTAATTTGTTTATCAAATATAGAAAGGACATTATAAAGTTAAGGATAAAAATTACAGAGATAGATTTAAATAAATTATATAAATAAATATATTATCTTATATTAAATAATGATCATTAGTGATGATGTTAAAAGAATACTCTAAAATAACGACTTTTCAAGAATTAATAATTCATCGTCATCTGCAAATAAATAAATAAACTCTAAAGAATTATCAAGGAATTAATCTTCAATAAAAAGAAAAGTATTGAAAATAAAAAATAACCTAATCGCTAGAGTTGATCATTATGATATAAAATAGTCATATTTTCCATAAGAAAATTAATTATAGCTTTCACTTAATAACTCCATTTAAGATGATAAGAAAATGAACACTATCTAATTGTAATTGATTAATTCATCCGACTAATAATTTATTGATAATAATTACAAGACATTATATTAGGCAGTGATTGAAATATTTCCTATAGAACATGAGATTTGGAAGGATCTAATAGAATAAAATTAAACTATTGAGGAGGTTGTCAATAATAATTCAGAATATTTTCAAGGTTTACTTAAAGTTTGTTTATGTAAATAAGAATTAGCTCAATAAGATTTATAAAACAAAAATATAGATTTCAATGAAATCAAGTATTATCAACCAAAAAAATAAATATCTTAATATTCAAAAGATTATTCAGGATCAAAATATCTTCCTGATTAACCTTTATTGAATTAATCCAAAGCATATGAATAATATTATGCTCCTCATTTAGCATATCTTTAGAAAAAGAGTGTTTATAATGTATTAACATTTCTATATCATTTTAGTAACAATTTGTACCATTGACTTCTGAGAAGGTTGATAATTTTAAGCCAGAATATAATCCTAATTTAAATTAATCAACATTTTTATCGACTTATAACTCAAATTTTATGAATTGGAAGGGTTAATATCCTGGTAAAGTAACTTAATAATTATCTCCAAAATAATAATCAACTTTGCCTTTTATTGCTGAGTCTAATTATTCAAAAAACTTCAAATAGATCAAAACAGAAAAAGTTGAATTATAAAAGCACATTAAATTGTATTGATATTTAAACATCTAGAGGTCCCTTTTGTGAGAATGGTGAATCCTTAATTAGAGAAACAACTTCATAACATTTTTTTTAATCCCATTATTCAGTTCCTTCAAAATTGATTAGACCTGTTAGTCCAAGATTATTTAGTACTAAATAAAGTTTTGAAGGGTAATATAGAACATCTTTTAATAAGTATTTTTATTTGCTATTAGATCTTATATGTCTAAGAATTTGAACACTGAATCATAATAATCTTCATTTGCTGAAAAATTTTATGATAGTAATGCTGTAAAAGGATTGATAGATAAAAAAATAAAGACTAGAATTTTTTGAATATTTTTCTTATTTAAATATGTAAGATAATTATGTAAAGTTGAAGAGCAAATTCACATTAATTCAATCTATTAATGTATCCTCTAGACCATATCAAATTACTATGAATTTTGATTGTTCTACTATACTTGTTTTCACAATCAATTCAATGCTTCAACATTTTTAGAGTAATAAAAATGATTGGAATCTTATATTATCCTAAAAATTGAATGATTAATTCCTATCAGTATAAGTAAATTAAAAAGGAACAATTTTAGCTGTGATTTCAAGAAATTTTGGATATTTTTGGATTGAGTACCTCATTTTCCATAAAAGAAAATGGATATTTAAGAATAAATTTAAATTGAAATAAGATCCAGATCCATATTTATCCATACATGATTTTAATATATCACAAAATCTCTAATTTTGCACATACTAATTTTAATGGAATAGAAAATACTAAAGGATTAATGCATTTTCTATAACTAATTTTTTCAAAAGAATTTAAAGATTAAAAATTAGAGGATCAGAAATAATATTCTCTAAAAATGGTAATTTTTTTGTGGTTCAAAGTCTAGAAAAAATGGAATTAAAAATATTTTATAATTTTCAGTTTGATTACTTACTTTTTTAATCTTAATCTATGATCAATAGTTATATTATTGAATCAAATTCTACTATATTAATTCATACAAAGGAATTAGTTTAATGGAATTTCAAAATAAATTAAATAACTAAGATTAAGACTCCAAATGATATTTTTTAGTAGAATTAATCAAGGTTGATGAGATTTGTTGGAAATTTTTTGTTAGTTTAATTTAATAATGAAATAATAGTTTTTGAATAATTATAATAAAAATTGAAATATTTTACAACTTATTCTTTTAAAGGAGGATAGATAATTCAATTTTCTTTTGATAGATAAATAATGATTGAGCAGATAAACAATAAATAGTTTAATATTTTATAAATTTGATGAATGAATGATTTATTTAAATTTTATTTTAAATAAATTATATTCTATTTAATGGTATTAATAATCATCCTTAATGAATAAAGAATAATATTTATTTAAATATCTATGTAAAATGAAGGTTATTCTACAAATTTAGAAAAAGCAATAACAATTTTATAGAACGATAAGAAATATTTGTAAAATGAAAATGACAAGTTGAAGTAAATATTAAATGATATTTAGAATCTAATTAGAAGAGTCAATTGAAGAAGTGTGTTTATTAAAAGCAGAAACTATAAGTATTAATGATCTGTTAAATAAAGAAATAGAAAAGAATAAAATAAACTAGATTCATATTGAGTAACAAATATTTAAATGTANGAGTAATAAAAATGATTGGAATCTTATATTATCCTAAAAATTGAATGATTAATTCCTATCAGTATAAGTAAATTAAAAAGGAACAATTTTAGCTGTGATTTCAAGAAATTTTGGATATTTTTGGATTGAGTACCTCATTTTCCATAAAAGAAAATGGATATTTAAGAATAAATTTAAATTGAAATAAGATCCAGATCCATATTTATCCATACATGATTTTAATATATCACAAAATCTCTAATTTTGCACATACTAATTTTAATGGAATAGAAAATACTAAAGGATTAATGCATTTTCTATAACTAATTTTTTCAAAAGAATTTAAAGATTAAAAATTAGAGGATCAGAAATAATATTCTCTAAAAATGGTAATTTTTTTGTGGTTCAAAGTCTAGAAAAAATGGAATTAAAAATATTTTATAATTTTCAGTTTGATTACTTACTTTTTTAATCTTAATCTATGATCAATAGTTATATTATTGAATCAAATTCTACTATATTAATTCATACAAAGGAATTAGTTTAATGGAATTTCAAAATAAATTAAATAACTAAGATTAAGACTCCAAATGATATTTTTTAGTAGAATTAATCAAGGTTGATGAGATTTGTTGGAAATTTTTTGTTAGTTTAATTTAATAATGAAATAATAGTTTTTGAATAATTATAATAAAAATTGAAATATTTTACAACTTATTCTTTTAAAGGAGGATAGATAATTCAATTTTCTTTTGATAGATAAATAATGATTGAGCAGATAAACAATAAATAGTTTAATATTTTATAAATTTGATGAATGAATGATTTATTTAAATTTTATTTTAAATAAATTATATTCTATTTAATGGTATTAATAATCATCCTTAATGAATAAAGAATAATATTTATTTAAATATCTATGTAAAATGAAGGTTATTCTACAAATTTAGAAAAAGCAATAACAATTTTATAGAACGATAAGAAATATTTGTAAAATGAAAATGACAAGTTGAAGTAAATATTAAATGATATTTAGAATCTAATTAGAAGAGTCAATTGAAGAAGTGTGTTTATTAAAAGCAGAAACTATAAGTATTAATGATCTGTTAAATAAAGAAATAGAAAAGAATAAAATAAACTAGATTCATATTGAGTAACAAATATTTAAATGTATAGATAATTAAAAAACTAACCATAATTACAAAATGAAGATACAAAATTTGAAAACTTAAATAAATACAAAAATTAATAAGAAAAACTTTGTTCCTTAGAGTAGAAAATCTTAAGGAATTGTGAGGAAATGAAAATGGATAAACAGAGAGAATTAGATGTTGAATTTCATAAATTTCTAGATAAACTAGAGAATAAATTTAATGTAGATAAACAAAAATATTTTGAAAAATATTAGTTAGAAAAAGAAAATTTAAAAGATGAAATTAAAAAATTATATTAAGAAATAATATAATATAGAAGGGAAATAGAGAAATTAAAGAATTAATTAGATAAATAATAAATGGATGGAAAAAATTCTTAAAAATTTAATGAATCTAAAATTTTGGACTAGAGGTTAGAGATTTATAATAATTTTGAAAAAGAGGTGCCTACTTTGAAGAAAAATTAAGATAATTTAGAATAAAGAAATTTGGAATTAAAAAATTAGGAATAAAGTAGGTAAAATAGATTAAATGGATTCATGGAAATTAGAGAATAATAATAATTTAGATAGTAGTAAGAAAATGAATAAAACAAGAATACAATAAAATGTAATTTAAATAATCATATTAATAGAAATGTTCAGGCATATAAAAAAATCTCATGGATTTATTGAAATATGCTTTTTATTAGATATTACAGGATCAATGGACCCATACAAATAATAGGCTAAAAAATGCATTTAAGAGAGCATTAAATAAATTAAAATGTTTACTTAAAAAGAGGCTAAATGGAGTGTGATAGGATATCAAGATTTTTCAGAATACAAATAATTAGGATCATAATATCGATAATTAAAATTTACTTAAGATTCACGTCTTGTAGAAGAATTTTTAGACTCATTAGTCTGCGCAGGGGGAGGAGATGCGGCTGAAGACTTAAGAGGTGGTATGAAATAAATGGTTAAAAATCTTGAATGGGAAAAAGAATTTAGATTGGCAATTCTAATTTGTGATTCACCTACTCATGGAAGGAAATATAATGGGGGTGTAAGTGATCGCTATCCTAATGAAGATATAGAGGATGCCATATTAGAATTAATTGATAAAAACATATTTTTAATGGCTATTAAATTTAATTAAGTAACTGAAGTTATGTATGATGAAATTAAGAAAGTATAAACTATTAATAATATAGATCTATTAAGCTTAAGGTAAACCTGAATTATTACTGGTTGAGGATGCTCAAAATATTGGTATTTCAAATCTATCAAATTTATTTGTCAATTTAATTTCAAATGCAACTGTAACCATAACTTAAATGAATAATACAGCCTCAAAGATAAATAATAAGAAAACATTTCAAAAGATTGAAATCATAAGTGCCATGGAAAATCTATGTAAGAAAAACACAGATCCTGTTAATTTTGACTAAGATCCTGAGGTTGAAGTTATTGAAACTAAATTTGAAGTGTTTAAAGTAGAGCTATCTGATCAATTTTTGGAAAACCATATATAAAATATCAAAGCCTTTAAAACAGAAAATTGCTTTAAACCTATAAAAGAACCTGGTTTATGGGATTGCAAAAGAACAGTACATCCATTTGCTTCAGGATCACTTAAGCAGGTGTTTTTGATGAAGAAAAAGGACACTCCTACTGAATTATATGCAATAAAAATGCCATTAGGAGATAAAACTTATTAATCTATTGAAGATGCTGTTAAAGATTGCAGATCTCATTTAATTGCAAAAGGTCTTCTTGAAAAATTTATCAAAGATTTGGAAAAAAACTAAAAAGAAGATACTGAACTTTAGATATTTGATGTTCAATATACTAATATTTTAATATTAAAAGATGTAAAATAAAAAAGTATGAAATATCGTTATTTTAGATTCTTTTTGGGTAGCTGAAAGATATTTTAGTGGAAAATTTGTAAAATATAATAATAATAGTGCTTTTATATTGGATGATTCTAATTCGCTTAATCATTTAATGTAAGCATTTTCATTTTATACTTTTTACAAATCAAATCTTAATTACATAATTTGTGATGTCTAAGGTATTGGATAATATATGACTGATCCTGCAATTAATACAAAAGAAGGTAACTTTGATGAAACTGATATTGGAGAAACAGGAATCAAAAGTTATTTGGGTTCATATTAAGGTAAGAGTCATCTTGGTAGGGACTATTTAAGAAATCTCAATATTCCTGATTTTGAGGATATTTGATAAATTATAATTATATTATTATCTGGAAAGTTTCTTAGTAAAGAGATATTTTGTTTATTTTTAGAGACTACTTTTATTATATTTTAAAAACAAAGTAGATTTATATTAATTTTTGATACCTCCCCCAAAGGTAAATTAAATATATTATAATAGAATCTAATTAAATAATAAATAAAAATAGCTTTTACTTTTCACTTTCATCAATAATGAGTCTTTAGAATATATAAATTAATTTATTTAATTCATTCCTTAATAATATATTTTAGATAAAATAAATTTATTAAATTATGAGAATAACTTAGCAAAATTAACAATAGATACTACTATAGAAATATATTCAATTAATAATTTATAGTTTGTTATACTATCTAAGAATGTTTATACATCCAATTACTTAAATTAATAAAACATAAAAAATCAGTGTAAAATGTATTTTTGAATATTTATATATATGGTATATTATTCATAATAAATGCCAAATAACCAAATACTATTAAGAATTCCTCAATAAATTCTCTATTTCTTTTTATTTTTTATATTATATTAATGTTTGGCAACATCCCATAATTGAATAAATCATAAGAATATCCTAAAATTAATTAATATTTTTTACTATTGGTAAACCAACAACAGCTAAAGAAGACATAAAACATATATTAATTAATTTAAATCTATTTTTATCGTTCTAAATAGTTTATAATGATTTAAGTTGACTAGTCTTTAATAATCCATAATTAACTATTCCAAAGACCAAAGGCATAATAAAATAAGAATCATATGTAGTCATTTCTATTCCAAAAAATTGATAAGGATGAAGTCCATTCCAATAAACAACAGCTCTTAGTTGATTTGTAAACATATATAACTAATAATAATACTTTAATATATATACAGTAGCTAAAGAAGCAGTAATCTATTTGCCATTCATTAAATCATATTTATTAGTGAAGTTATTAATACTTTAAGGGACATACATAAATTTATGAATAAGATTATAGGTGATCTTGGCCATAAAAAATGATGTTAATGCATAGGTTGGAATTGAGAGATAGTTTTCTAATAATAACAATATTTATCTATTTATTATACCAAATTTGCATTAATTATTGAATTTGTAATTATGTTATCTATAGGTGCAGTTAGAAATGAATATTTGTAAATTGATTTTTTGAATAACATTATATTATAATTAATATCAATCCACAAAGAAATGTACAGCAATTTATCTGATTACTTTATAAGCAGACACAAAAAAGCTAGGTAAATTGGATTCAATTAAATAATCAATTTAAATCCAAGCTACTTTTGATCTTTTATTTGTATGGTATTTCAATTTTAGAAAAATGAGATACAAAATTACAATAATCCAATTGCCTATATCAAAGAAGAGTTTAGCAAATAAAAGGATAGGAAATAACATAATTTCCACTTTTTATTTTTGTATCATAATAAGTTCTTTATTTTACTTAGTTTTATCAATATACCTTTACATTCCTATACTAATAATCATACAATTTTATTACTTTCATATATTGATTTATGATGAAGGAATAAGAATTCTGATATACCAACCCAGGAATGCATTAAAATAGGACTATATATTAATATATTATGCATTCTCTCAAAAAAGTGGAATAGGAACAGAAATACCAAATTATGAAAGAATTCATTTGTTATCATAAGTTTTACATATTGTTTTTTCTATAAAATTTATGTATTTCTTATTTATCTTTGCAATGCTAAAAAATTGAAGAGATATCCAAAAACTTAGGCTACACCTTACATGAATAATAAAAGCATAAAGGACATTTTGAATATATTTTCAGTACTATATGTATAATATGGTAATTTAGATTCTTCTTTAACATTTGATATTTTAGTATTATCAATTTGATACTTTTTATTAACATTTTCTTTGTACCAAATCTATTTTAAATATTCTAATCTCTCTTTAGATCTAAGTATATATTATATATATTACATAGAATGATCAGCTGATTAAATATATTAATTCCACTTTTCATCTTTATTAAAATCATAATCTTCATACATGATTAATATAATATTAATGAATAAAAATTAGATTCTCAATAAAAAATACATAATCAATTATGGTGGTTAATTGAAGTATTACAAAAAGAAATCAAAAAGATAAGTTCATAAAACAGAAGATTATAGTGATTAAATTTCTTAACCATTACCTCCAATTTTATAGGCTGCTAGAATCAATACATAATTAGAAAATATTAATCTCAAATACAGAACCAAACCTCATTCTAATTACACTACAAGTACTCCTAATAATAAAAATACATCTCTACCTCTTTTAAAAATATTACCAAATGATAATGAAGAGTAAATTAAATAAAAAATAAATTCATGTTTTCTTTAATCAAATTAAGCAAAAGTTATCATAAAAAATGATTTTCTTAAACAAAATATGATTGGATATAGCAAAGTAAGTACAATTATGATAATTTGATAGTATATTAATAAAATTGTTATTTTATTTATTACTCTTATTATTTTTGATATTATTATATATATGAAAATGTTCTTATATTTTATTATATATTGATTATTTCTTTAAGATAAATTAGTATATGATTAAAATTATTATATAAGTTAAGTAATAATTTATTCGTTAAAATGAGATAATCTAATTATAAAGAAAATAGACAATAAAGTAGTTAAAGAAAGATGTCTGATTATATTAAGAGTACATTAGGAAGTAATTAATAAATACATGAACCTTTATCTAATAAAAAGAATTAATTGAATGAATTGGAATATTAATTATAATAGATGGTTAAAATAAAGAGTTCATTAAATTAATTTTGTGGACTTAAAGAGAATAAAGAAATAAGATAGAGTAAAGAAAATAGAGAAATACTTTATTAATTATAATAATAGTAAAATAATGATAGATAATCTTAATTAGTATAAGTATGAAATATATATATATATTAAAAGACTGGAAATTTTGGACATCCAGAGTCTTAATTATCACATAGAATTAGTACTTAAAGGACACTACCAGCATTTGAAATTCATGAGGATATTCCAACTATTGAAGATTTAAGGAAATTACAAAATTAGATATTGGATTTGAATTCTTTTAGTGTAGAATAAATG
Source organism: Paramecium pentaurelia (assembly GCA_905183005.1). Taxonomy (NCBI): domain Eukaryota; phylum Ciliophora; class Oligohymenophorea; order Peniculida; family Parameciidae; genus Paramecium; species Paramecium pentaurelia. The sequence goes on along the minus strand of CAJJDO010000019.1, from coordinate 628,007 downwards.
GATGAATTAAAGAAATTGTCTTCAATAATATTATTCAGAATGAGGAATATAAGAAAATAATGATACATAATTTATATAAATATTATATAAATGGATAAAAAATATTAAGACCTTGTAGAGAAGAAAGGGATATTAGAGAATGAACTTAAAAACTTAGAGAAGAATATATTTGATGAAGAAACAAGATATTTGGAAGAAACAGGTCATATAGGTAATGTAATCAAAGGATGGGAAGGATACTTAAATATGAAGAATTCTAAATTAGGTGGAAATTTATAAAGGAAAGGAAAGATTAATCCAAATGATAGAATATTTTCATAGAGTAGCAAAACATCACCTTTTATATAAGAGATTTCATAACCTGTTTAAACAACAGGAGCATAAAAATAAATTTTGAATGAAGGAAGTGGAGAAGAGAAAAAAGAATATCATTTTAGAAGGACAAAGAAAAATAATAAATATGTTAGATTTTAAAAGGGGTAATTTAAATTTATAATGTTTTAGTGAAGGAGGTTATCATTCTCCAATGACTTCTAGTGATGAATATCATGAAAAGAAGGGAAAGGTACAAAAAAAAATTTGAATTTTTAAGATATATATGATATATATTTACTATATAGTAGATATTTAAGTGAAATGAATAGGAATATTATTTTATTATTAATTTTTTTTGTTAAAATTACAGATGGTAAATACATATTCTTATCATATTATAGCCACAACCACTAGTTTGGGTATAAGTGAAGCAATCTGGACAAATTCCAACACCTAGATCAGGTCATACATTTGTAACTGTTGGAAGAACTCATATCCTTTTTGGAGGATTAGATAGTGAAAAAAAACCAGATGCCGAAAAGAAAAATACAAAGATTGCACCGAATAATTAAGGTACATATTGTCATTAACATATAAGTTTATTCATTAAGAGTAGCACCAAATGTTTGTGAATGGAAGTTAGTATAATGTTCTGGGGATCCACCATTACCTAGAACCAATCATGCTGCATGTGCTATTGGACAAGATAAAATGCTTATTTTTGGTGGATTTTACACATCAAATCTCCGTTTTAATGACACTTTCATCTTAAGAACAACTAATTTTTAATGGGCTCAACCACCCAATTAAAAAGTAACTGGGGAACCTAAAAATGCTGAATCTAAGATTGGAGCACCAGAACCTAGAGGAAATCATTCAGCTACCTTTCATAAAAATAAAGTTTATGTTTTTGGAGGACATGGAGGAGTTGGATATGCTACTAAATCTTTCAATGATTTATATGTTTTAGATTGTGAAAGTTTCGAATGGTCATAACTAGAGCCAACTGGAACACCACCTGATCCTAGAGGAGGACATAATTCATAAATTATGGGATAAAATGATTTGCTTATGATTTTTGGCGGATGGAATCAAATATCATAATTTTAAAATGTCATCATATATGATATTAATAATAACAGTTGGGTAGATCCAGAAATCTCACATGAAATACCTAAATGGAATATGGCTGGAATCATGGTGCCATCTATTCCATCATGGAAATATTTCATTTTTGGTGGATAAGTTGGAAATTTTGAAGAAGGTGGTAACAGAACAGCAAGTAGATTAGTAGATGATACATTTGTATTAGATGTAGATGCTAAGAAATGGTCACCTGTTTAATTAGAAGAAGATAAACCAGTCAAACCTAAAACTAGAGAATCTACAACTTTAATTTATGATTCATCAGACTCTAGGATTTTGATGTTTGGTGGTTGGTCAAATGCATGGATGAATGATATTTATGCATTAAATGTATCATCAATTGTTGGACCTCCTTATGCTATTTATTCAATTAAACCATGTTTAGGTCCATTAACAGGAAAAACAAAAGTGTCTATAGCAGGAGATGGCTTTAAGGATTCACAGAATATTATTATAAGATTCTTTTCAGGAAAAGCTTAAGAAGATGTTCCAGGAGTTTATGTTAGTCCTACTGAAATAACATGTGAAACACCTTCATATGAAAAACATGGAGCTAGAAAAGCTGAAGTTAAAGTCAGTATGGATAAATAAGATTTTACTATTATGAGTCAATTTTATTCATATTTCTTAAATTCAAAAGCTGAAAAGACATTAATGTTTGGACCAGGAGTATTGAGAGAAAATGCAACAAAAATTGATACTATGTTTTATATTCAAACAAGAAATTTGAATAATTAGAATAGAGAAAGTGGTGCTGATGAATTTTAAATAGAAATTACTAGACCTGATATATTAGCAGAATTAGATGAGGAAAGATAAAGAGAAGCTATCAGATTATAATAATTAGAATAAATGGATCCTGAAGAGAGAGAAAGAATTGAATAGGAATCACATAAAAAAAGAATTGTTAAGAGAAAGAAAGTTAAAATACCATAAGAAGGAGAAGAATAAGGTGAAAATTAAGAATCTGAATATGAAGAAGTTGAAGAAGATGTACCTTAAGAAAAAACAAGATTATAATTGTTAGAAGAAAAAGCTATCATCAAATATACTATTCAAGATAATGATGATGGATCTTATGCTGTTAAATATTAAATTGAAGAACCATGTGAAGTTATTGTTAATGTTAAATTAAAGAATGAAAGAGGTGAATTTAATGAAATTAGAGGTNATATGATATTAATAACAATAGTTGGGTAGATCCAGAAATCTCGCATGAAATACCTAAATGGAATATGGCTGGAATCATGGTACCATCTATTCCATCATGGAAATATTTCATTTTTGGCGGACAAGTAGGAAATTTTGAAGAAGGTGGTAACAGAACAGCCAGTAGATTAGTAGATGATACTTTTGTATTAGATGTAGATGCTAAGAAATGGTCACCTGTTTAATTGGAAGAAGATAAACCAGTCAAACCTAAAACTAGAGAATCTACAACTTTAATTTATGATTTATCAGACTCTAGGATTTTGATGTTTGGTGGTTGGTCAAATGCATGGATGAATGATATTTATGCATTAAATGTATCGTCAATTGTTGGACCTCCTTATGCTATTTATTCAATTAAACCATGTTTAGGTCCATTAACAGGAAAAACAAAAGTGTCTATAACAGGAGATGGCTTTAAGGATTCACAGAATATTGTTATAAGATTCTTTTCAGGAAAAGCTTAAGAAGATGTTCAAGGAATTTATGTTAGTACTACTGAAATAACATGTGAAACACCTTCATATGAAAAACATGGAGCTAGAAAAGCTGAAGTAAAAGTCTGTATGGATAGATTAGATTTTACTATTATGAGTCAATTTTATTCATATTTCTTAAATTCAAAAGCTGAAAAGACATTAATGTTTGGACCAGGAGTATTGAGAGAAAATGCAACAAAAATTGATACTATGTTTTATATTCAAACAAGAAATTTGAATAATTAGAATAGAGAAAGTGGTGCTGATGAATTTTAAATAGAAATTACTAGACCTGATATATTAGCAGAATTAGATGAGGAAAGATAAAGAGAAGCTATCAGATTATAATAATTAGAATAAATGGATCCTGAAGAGAGAGAAAGAATTGAATAGGAATCACATAAAAAAAGAATTGTTAAGAGAAAGAAAGTTAAAATACCATAAGAAGGAGAAGAATAAGGTGAAAATTAAGAATCTGAATATGAAGAAGTTGAAGAAGATGTACCTTAAGAAAAAACAAGATTATAATTGTTAGAAGAAAAAGCTATCATCAAATATACTATTCAAGATAATGATGATGGATCTTATGCTGTTAAATATTAAATTGAAGAACCATGTGAAGTTATTGTTAATGTTAAATTAAAGAATGAAAGAGGTGAATTTAATGAAATTAGAGGTGCTCCTAAAAAAGCATAATTTGTAGATGGTGTTGGACCTAAAAATAATTAATACACAGGTTAATAATTAGTTAATTATGTTACTAATAAGAATGAAGAAATTAATAAATTAATTGATACATC
>CAJJDO010000019.1:609294-621988 GCA_905183005.1 Paramecium pentaurelia | reverse complement strand
GGTTAATAATTAGTTAATTATGTTACTAATAAGAATGAAGAAATTAATAAATTAATTGATACATCAAGAGATAATATTAATATAAAAGATAAAAATATATAAGAAGATGTTACTAGTTTATTAGAAGTTATGGAGAATCTTAAAAAGATTTCAGATGAAAAAGAAAACATTCTTTTATTATTAGATGAAAATGAATAAATATTAAGAACCTTAGAAAAACATGATATGAAAAAAGAAACAGAAATTAAAAAAGTGAATAAAATGTAAGAAGAATGGAAAAATTTATTAAAGATTTCATAAACTGTTGAAAAAGATATAAGTGGTCCAGTTAAATAAGAAGCTGATAAGACAAAAGAAAAGATTAAGAAATTTGAAGAATAATTAAAGGAATATTTACAAGGTCTTAAAAAAGAGACATTTTATTAATACAAAACTGGTATTAAAGATTCATAAGAAAGATTTGCTGAAGTATAAGCATAAATAGATAAATTTACAAAAACACTTTAAAACTATGAATATTATTCAAAAATGTTCAATTTTCCAGATGAAGTTGTTGGATGTTAAAAAAACTTAGATGCTATCAAATAAGAAGTAGCTGCTGTTTAATTATTATGGGAACATATTAAAAAATGTGAATAAAAATTCTCAGATTATAAGAGATATAAATGGGCAACAATTGATCCAAATGAAATGGAAGATGAAGTGAAAAAGCTTCGTAAATTCTTAATTGATATGAAGGGTATTGATAAAAGATCAAATGTATTCACTGGTATTAATGAAGATTTACGTAAATGGGGTACCTTCATACCATTATTAACTGAATTGAAAGATCCAGCTATGAACACAAGTGATAGTAGACATTGGAAAGAAGTTAAAGTTGTTGTAAACCAAGATTTTGCTATTGGAGATGATATGGAATTAGATGTTATTTGGAATCTTAAACTTTTTGATTATAGAGAAAAAATTGAAGATATCTCTGAATAAGCTAAATAAGAATTAAAAATGGAGAAGGGTATTATCAAAGTAGATACATTCTGGAAAGATGTATAATTTGAATTATTGAAACATAAGGATACTGATGTCAGAACATTAAAAATGTTAGATGAACATTTTGAAACATTAGAAGAACATTAATTGTAGGTTAATAATATGTTATTGAGTAAATATGTGAAATTCTTTGAGAAGGATGTTGAAAAATGGAAATAAGATTTAGGAGCTATTTATGATGTTATATAATTATTATCAGAAGTACAAAAGACATGGTCATTTTTAGAAAATTTATTTATTTAATCAGAAGAAGTCAAGAAAGAATTACCAAAAGAATCAGAATAATTTGTTGGAATAGATAAAAGTATGAAAGAAATTATGGAATCTGGTTGTTAAATTAAGATAATCTTAAAGTTTTGTACTTAACCAAATATGTTAAAATCATTAGAAAAGATCTAAGCTGATTTGAAAGTTTGTGAAAAAGCATTGAATGAATTTTTGGATTCTAAAAGAAGAGCATTCCCAAGATTCTATTTCGTTAGTGTTAATGATTTATTAGATATCCTTTCTAATGGTAATTCACCTGCAAAAATTAATAGACATATGTCAAAGATATTTTAAGCTATTGATAAATTAGAATTATAAGAAAATGATAATGAAAGACCATTTGCTAAAAAGATGATTACATGTGTTGGTCAAGAAGAAGTTGTTCTAGTTAAACCTTTATAATTGTTAAATAAAGTTGAAACTTATTTATAAGCTATGATTGATTCTATGATTGATACTCTTAGAGAATTAGCTAAGAAATCATTTGGTTGTTATGATTCTAAGACATGTCAATTATAAATGGATAGAAAAACATGGATAGATTAGGATCCAGCTTAAATTGCATTATTAGTCAATAATATTATGTGGTCAGTTCAAGTAGAAGAAGCATTTGCAAAAATAGCAAATGGAGATATGAATGCACTTAAAGATTATTATAAGAAAAGTGTTGATGCTCTTACTGAATTAATTAGATTTGTTAGAGGTGATTTAAGTAAATCTTTAAGATAAAAATTAATGTGTTTGATTACAATGGATGCTCATTCTAGAGATACTATTGGAAAATTGATTGATGAACATGTTCGTAAACCAGATGAATTTTAATGGTAATCTTAATTAAAATTCTATTGGGTTAATAATGATGCCCTTATTAGAATTGCTGATGCATCTTTTAATTATTCATATGAATATTTGGGTAATGGTCCAAGATTGGTTATTACTCCATTAACAGATCGTATTTACGTCACAGCCACATAAGCATTACATTTAAAGATGGGTTGTGCACCTGCTGGTCCTGCAGGAACAGGTAAAACTGAATCCACTAAAGATTTGGCTAATGCATTAGCTAAAGCATGTTATGTGTTTAATTGTAGTTCAGAAATGAATTATGAATCTATGGGTAATATCTATAAAGGACTTGCTAGTTCTGGATGTTGGGGTTGTTTTGATGAATTTAATCGTTTATTACCAGAAGTCTTATCAGTTTGTTCAGTCTAATTTAAGGCAGTCACAGATGCTATCAAATAATAAAAAAAGACATTTTTATTCCCAGGAGGAGGTGAAATTTCATTAGATCCAACTTGTGGTGTGTTTATTACAATGAATCCAGGATATTTAGGAAGAGCAGAATTACCAGAAGGATTAAAAGCATTGTTTAGACCAATTACAGTGGTTGTACCAGATTTAGAATTGATTTGTGAAAATTGCTCCTAAAAAAGCATAATTTGTAGATGGTGTTGGACCTAAAAATAATTAATACACAGGTTAATAATTAGTTAATTATGTTACTAATAAGAATGAAGAAATTAATAAATTAATTGATACATCTAGAGATAATATTAATATCAAAGATAAAAATATATAAGAAGATGTCAATAGTTTATTAGAAGTTATGGAGAATCTTAAAAAGATTTCAGACGAAAAAGAAAACATTCTTTTATTATTAGATGAAAATGAATAAATATTAAGAACCTTAGAAAAACATGATATGAAAAAAGAAACAGAAATTAAAAAAGTGAATAAAATGTAAGAAGAATGGAAAAATTTATTAAAGATTTCATAAACTGTTGAAAAAGATATAAGTGGTCCAGTTAAATAAGAAGCTGATAAGACAAAAGAAAAGATTAAGAAATTTGAAGAATAATTAAAGGAATATTTACAAGGTCTTAAAAAAGAGACATTTTATTAATACAAAACTGGTATTAAAGATTCATAAGAAAGATTTGCTGAAGTATAAGCATAAATAGATAAATTTACAAAAACACTTTAAAATTATGAATATTATTCAAAAATGTTCAATTTTCCAGATGAAGTTGTTGGATGTTAAAAAAACTTAGATGCTATTAAATAAGAAGTAGCTGCTGTTTAATTATTATGGGAACATATTAAAAAATGTGAATAAAAATTCTCAGATTATAAGAGATATAAATGGGCAACAATTGATCCAAATGAAATGGAAGATGAAGTGAAAAAGCTTCGTAAATTCTTAATTGATATGAAGGGTATTGATAAAAGATCAAATGTATTCACTGGTATTAATGAAGATTTACGTAAATGGGGTACATTATAGATTTTGATCCTTAAGTAATGGTTATGGGTAATATCACAGTTCCAACAAAAGAAACTTTAGCTACAAGTGAATTAGTTAAATAATTTATTTATGTTTAACAACCAGTATTAATGATTGGTTAATCCGGTTGTGGTAAAACTTAATTGGCTAAGGGTATATTGAGAGATATTGTAAAAGCTCAACCAGATAATTTTACTTATTAATTGATCAATTTCAATTATTATACAGATTCAACATATTTGTAAGCTCAATTAGAATAATAATTGGAAAAGAAAGCAGGTAGATAATTTGGACCTTAAGGTAAAGGAAAATTAATATATTTCATTGATGATTTGAATATGCCTTAATTAGATCCATATGATACTTAAACAGCTATTGCATTATTAAGATAACATGCAGATTATGGTCATTGGTATGATTTAGGTAAATTGAGTTTGAAAGATATTATCAATACTTAAACTATAGCAGCAATGAATCCATCAGCTGGTTCATTCTTTGTTAATCCAAGATATTAAAGACATTTTTGGACTGTTTCCATTCCTATTCCTGATAATGAAAGTTTGTTCTTAATTTATAATACTTTCTTATCAGGACATCTTAAGAGATTTAAACCAGCTGTTTCTGAAAATGGACCTGCAATTATTAAAGCTGCTTTATAATTACATACTAGTGTTATTTAGAATTTCAGAAAAACAGCCATAAATTTCCATTATGAATTCAATCTTAGACATATTTCAAATGTTATTTAAGGATTGTTATTAGCAGATCCTGCTAAATTTATTGATTCAGATAAATTAATTAGATTATGGGTTCATGAATCTGAAAGAACATATGGTGATAGATTAGTATCAATGGATAATCTTAATACATATAAAGCATTAATGTTTGATTTGTTAAAGAAATAATTCACCAAATTTAATTTCAGTAGATTCTTTGCCAAAGATAATCCTGAAAATTTAATCTTCTGTAACTTCTTAGCTGGTATAGGAGGAGATAGATTTTATGATTAAATGCCTAATGATAAATTAGAACCAGTAATCACTGAAGCATTAAAAGAATATAATGATAACTTTGCTTATATGGGATTAGTATTGTTTGAAGATGCACTTAAACATGTATGTAGAATCACAAGAATAGTGTTACCACCAGGTGGACATTCATTATTAGTAGGAGTAGGAGGTAGTGGTAAATAATCATTAACTAAATTGGCTGCATTTATCATGACATATACTCTATTCATGATTACTATATCAAGCAATTATGGTATGAATGATTTAAGAGGTGATTTGTAATTACTTTACTAAAAATCAGGTGTTAGGGATGAAGCTATTATGTTCTTATTCAATGAAGGTTAGATAACAAGTGAAAGATTCTTAACTTATATCAATGATTTATTATCTTCAGGAGAAGTAGCAGAACTCTATAATTCAGATGAAAAGGAAGTTTTGATTAATCAAATCAGACCTAAAGTTAAAGCTGATGGTAGACCAGATACAAGAGATTCATGTTGGGGATGGTTTATTGATAAAGTAAGATAAAATTTACATATGACATTGTGTTTCTCACCAGTAGGTGAATCATTACGTAAAAGAGCTCGTCAATTCCCTGCTCTTGTCAATTCTACTGTTATTGATTGGTTCTAACCATGGCCTTAAGATGCACTCTATAATGTTGCTTAATAATTCTTAAAAGATATAGATGTACCTACAGATTAAGTTAGAGAAGCTATTGTTAAATTTATGCCATTCTCATTCAAATTAGTTAATGATTTATCAGTTAAATTGTTAGAATAAGAAAGAAGATATGTTTATACTACACCTAAATCATTCTTAGAATTAATTAAATTATATATATTCATGTTGAAGACAAAGAAAGGAATGCTTGAAAAGAATAAGGAAAGATATGAAAATGGTCTTATTAAATTAAGATCTACTTAAGATTTAGTGGCTGAAATTGAAGTTCAAGTTAAGGAAAAACAATAAGAAGCTGAATAAATTAAAAATGAAGCCAATTAAGTGGCTGAAGTAGTTGGTAAAGAAAAGGCTAAGGCTGAAATAGAAAATGCAAAGGCTGCAGATGAAGAAGCTAAATGTTCAACTATTAAATAAGATGTTGAATAGAAAAAGACATCTACTTAAGCTGATTTAGATGCTGCTATTCCCTTAGTAGAATAAGCCAAAGCTGCCTTGAATGGTTTGAGTGAAAAAGATTTCTAAGTTGCCAAAAACTTTGCTACTCCACCTTCTGGTGTACCTGATGTATTCTCAGCTACCATTTTCTTATTAGCTGGTTTCTATAATGAACAAATTGAAATTGATCCAAAATCTAAGAAACCAAAAACTTATGATTGGAAGAGTGCATAAAAGATGATGCAAAAGCCTAAAGAATTGTTAAATAAACTTATGGGATTCAAAGATATTGTTGATGCTAATCAAGTACCACCAACTAACGTTGATTTTGTTAAGAAAAACTATTTGAATTTAGAGCATTTCAATGCATAAACTATGGCTAATAAATCATCAGCTGCTAGAGGTCTTTGCGATTGGGTTATTAATATTGTCAAATATTATGATGTCATCTAAATTGTAGAACCTAAAAGACAAGCTCTTAAAGAAGCCATTTAATAATTAGATGATGCCAATGCAAAATTAGCTAAAGTTTAAGAATAAGTCAAAGAATTAAATGATAGATTGGCTGTTTTGACTGCTGATTATAATAAAGCTATGGCACAATTATAAGCAGCCTTAGATTAAGCTGCTAAATGTGAAAAGAGACTTAACTCTGCTAATCGTTTAGTTAAAGCTTTGGGAAGTGAAAATGAACGTTGGGATTAAGCAATTAAAATGTTAGAAGGTTAGATACAATTATTAAGTGGAGATGTATTGGTTTCTGCTGCCTTTGTCTCTTATGCTGGTCCATTCAACAAGAGATTTAGAGATGTTATGATTAAGGATTATTTCCTTAAATTCATTATTGATAATAAGGTTCCATTAAGTAATAATGCTGATCCAGTAAAATTATTAACAGATGAAAGTACTATTGCCAAATGGAATCAATAATTATTACCTAGTGATGCTGTAAGTACTGAAAATGGTACTATCTTAACTAACTCTGAAAGATATCCATTAATTATAGATCCTTAATTATAAGGAATCAAATGGATTAAGGAGAAGGAATCAGCAAATAATATGAAGATATTACGTATTGGTTAAAAAAATACAAATAGATAAATTGAGTTCTCTATTTAATCAGGTAATCCATGTTTAATTGAAAATATGGATGAAAGAATTGATGCTGTATTGATGCCTGTTATTGCAAGATAATTTATAATCAAGAGTTCAGGATAAAAGAAGATTAAATTTGCTGGTTAAGAATTAGATGTACATCCAAAATTCTAATTATTTTTACATACATAATTGAGTAATCCACATTATCCTCCTGAAATATAAGCAGAGGCTACTCTCATCAATTTCACTGTTACTGAAGATGGTTTAAGTGATCAATTATTAACATTAGTAGTTGGAAGAGAAAGACCAGATTTGGCATAAAAGAAAGTGGAATTAATATAACAATAAAATTCATTTAAAATTAAATTAAAAGAATTAGAAGATGAATTATTATATAAATTAGCTAATGCTGAAGGTGATATTTTAGAAGATATTGCTTTGATTGAAAATTTAGAATATTCTAAAAAGATCTCTACAGAAATTGCTGAAAAAGTAGAAATTGCTAAAGCCACTGAAGCTAAAATTAATGAAACATCAGAATAATATAGAAATGCAGCTGCTAGAGGTGCTTTAATTTATTTCTTGTTAACAGATTTATCTAAAATTCACTCTTTCTATAAGTATTCATTAGAATCTTATTTGGTTGTTGTTCATAGAGCTATTGACTTGATTTCTGAGCATAAACATGTTCAAACAGGTGTTATGTTAGATGAAAAAGCAGCAGCTTAAATTGATCTTGGAAAGAAAAAGGAAGGATAAGAAGATGGAGAAGAAGCTGAAGGAGAAGAAGAATAATAAGAAGAATAATAAGAAGAATAATAATAAGAATAATAATAAGAAGAATAATAATAAGGTGAATAATAAGAGGGAGAATAAGGAGAAGGTTAATAAGGTGAAGGAGAAGAAGGTGGAGAAGCAAAAGAAGGTGAAGAAGGAGAATAAAAAAAAGAAGAATAAGTTGAAGAATAAAAGAAAAATGCTGATGATGATCAATTAACTCCATAATCTTTGAGAAAGAGAGTTAATTAATTGATTGAAAGTATTACCTACACTTCTTTCTAATATGCTAGAAGAGGATTATTTGAGAGACACAAATTGATTGTTTCAACTATGCTTACATTAAGAATCAATTTGAAAGCAGGAAAATTACCAAAAGAATAAGTTGATCATTTAATTATTGGTAAAATTGAATTAAATCCACCTCCTATGCCTGAATCATTGAAATCATTTTTGAATGATACTATATGGGCATGTTGTAAGGCTTTGGAATAAATTCCCGAATTTAATGGCCTTGGATAAAGTTTAGAAGTCGACAATCTATAATGGAAGAAATGGTATAATGAAGAAAAGGCTGAAATTAGTGATTTACCAAAGGCATTCAGTCATCTTAAGAAATTCCATAGATTATTATTATTAAGAACAATGAGACCTGATAGATTAACATCAGCTATGGCTAATTATGTTGCTGAAGAGATGGGAGATAAGTATGTTGAATAACCTCCATTCTCCATCTTTGAAACATTTAATGAAATGGCTCCAACTACACCTGTTTTCTTTGTATTGTTCCCAGGAGTAGATCCTACACCTGAAGTTGAAAGAGTGGCTGCCTAATATGATATTACATCATTTAATGGAAAATTCATTAATATCTCTATGGGACAAGGTCAAGAAGAAATTGCTAGAAGAGCATTATTAGATTGTGCTGTACAAGGACATTGGATTATGTTACAAAATGTACATTTAATGTAAAATTGGTTAACAGGTCTTAATGGTTTAGAAGGATATCTTGAAACTGTTTATGCTAAACATCATCCAAACTTTAGAGTTTTTATTTCATCAGAACCTCCTCCTCTACCTGAAATGAAGATTATTCCAGAATCTATTTTATAAGCATCTATTAAGGTTGCTAATGAAGCACCATAAGATTTAAAGGCAAATCTTAGAAGAGCATATGCTCACTTTGATTAAGAATTCTTAAATAAATGTTAAAAGAAACCATAAGAATTTAAAGCATGTTTATTTGCTTTATGTCATTTCCATTCCTTAGTCTTAGGTAGAAAGAAGTTTGGTGCTTAAGGTTGGTCAAGAATATATAATTTTAATGATGGTGATCTAACAATTTGTGCTAATGTCTTGTATAATTATTTATCTAAATATGATGTTGTTCCTTGGGATGATTTGAAATATATTTTTGGTGAAATTATGTATGGTGGTCATATTACAGATGATTGGGACAGAAGAACCAATGCTACATATTTGAAAGTCTTAATTAAACCAGAATTATTATAACCTGGTTTTAATTTAGGTCCAGGATTCAAATCACCAGATCCTTCCAAATTTGAATATGAATAATATAAAGAATACATTGAAAAGAAATTACCAATTGAATCTCCATAAATGTTTGGTATGCATCCAAATGCTGAAATTGGTTATTTAACTTAATAATGTGAAACACTATTCAGTACCATATTAGATGTTTAAGGTGGTTCAAGTAGTGGTGGTGGAGGTAAAAAAGATGATGGAGTTATGACTTAATTAACATTATTAAAATCTACAACTCCTGCTGATACTAATTTAATGGATGTTACAGCTAAAGCATCAGAAAAAACACCTGATCAAATTGTATGTTTATAAGAATGTGAAAGAATGAATATTTTATTAGGTGAAATCAGAAGATCACTTGAAGATCTTAGACTTGGTTTAACTGGTGCATTGAATATCACAGATTAAATGGAAGCATTATCTCTATCATTACAATTCAATAAAGTACCTGCAAACTGGGAGAAATTTGCTTATTTCTCAAGAAAAGGTTTGGCTGCTTGGTTCAATGATTTAATTGAAAGAACAAACTAATTAGCAGTTTGGACATAAGAAATGGTTACTCCTATTTCATTGTGTATTAGTTATTTGTTTAATCCTATGTCATTTTTGACTGCTATCATGTAAAAGACTGCTAGAGAATAAGGATTACCTTTAGATGATGTAAGATATTATTATTTATATTATTTAGATGGTTTTATAAACAAATGTGACAGGTGCCAAAGGACATGAAGAAGTTACTGTTCCAGCTGAGACTGGTGCTTTTATCCATGGTTTATATTTAGAAGGAGCTGCTTGGGAATTAGGTGGTTAAGGATAAGAAGGATATTTAATAGAATAGAAATAGAAGGAATTACATCCAAAATTACCAGTTGTTAATGTGATTGCTGTGACAGCTGATAAAAAGAAGAAGATTGGATAATATTAATGTCCAGTGTATGTGACATCAATGAGAGGACCTACATTTGTATTTACAGCAAATCTTAATATGGAAAATGAAGATTCAGATGTTTCAAAATGGATTCTCAGTGGTACTTGTCTATTGATGAGTGATGATTGAGGAATATTTGAAATTTATTATATATATATATTATATTAATATTTAAAACATAAATATATTTTTATAATCAAGAGATAATCCCTAAGCCATTGTATTTATATTTAATAGTTATTCTATTAAGGAATTTCTCAAAGTAAATGCTTAATAAATTTAATGGTGATTTTTCTCTTAATTTTTAGTGCCACAGTGTATATTAAACCATTTCATGCATATTTAGTAAATTAAATCCTTTTTAGAGAATAATTTTCCATTAAATTATACATATTCGATTTATTGATTTTTGTCAATACTGAATAGATATTCTACAATAATAATCTTACACTAGAAAATCAGGATCTATTAATTTGAAAATGAAGTTAATGAGATGGTGAAAATTAAATTTAACCTAGTTTCTCAGTCTAAGAATTTTGAAAATATTCTAATAGTATTAGAAGAAACATCCTTAAAGCCTTTTGATATGATAAATATCAAGTAAGACATGGAATCAAACTTTTATAAATCATAATTAATATTATTTAGTTTGAATTAGATATTCATATATAAATTTGTTAAAATAAAAAAATAAAATTTTTTTATGATCCATCATGATACTATTTAAATTTATGCTCTAATAAATAGAAATTCATTAATAATCTTAGATAATTACAAAAATTTTTGTATTGTAATTTTTTCAAATATGTGATATAACAGTTTTTATAAAATGATTGATAAAAACAGATAATTCATAATGAGGAATCTAAAAAATGAATAATAATAATATTTTATAAACGAAAAAAAGAAATGAAATATAAAAAAATGTTTAAAACTAAATAGTTAGACATTCATGTAAATCCTAATATAAATGCTAAAAAAAGTGAGAATAGATTAATCAAAACTTAATTAACGAATGATTATAAAATTTTGTGATTTTTTTATATAAATTGAATCTCCATTTAGTCAATTCTTGAAGTATTATAAAAGATGGATATTAAATTTATTCAAAAGTGATAAACAATAAAATTATTTAGTTGAAAGAGAATTAAAATAATAAGATTTTTTTTAAATGTTTTTTCATTTATAATAATAATTATTTAAGAAATAATGTTAAAACAAATTTTGATAATTGTATTATCTATATAATACTGCTAATGCAACTGTAGTATTAATCAATATGATGCAATTGCCTGTATTTTATTAACAACTGATTCTAACTGTAATTTATAATTTAATGATAGGCATGTATGATGAATTTATGAATCAATGCCAGGAGATATAGAATTAAAATTTAGGATGTTCTTATAATCTCAATCGGAATGCTTGTATTAATTAATTAACTGGGAGTGGTAATATTGAATAACGATGTAGAATATAATATATATATAGGTATATTTTAAAATGGATGCAGAGAAGTTAACATCTTCCATTTGAAAAATTTAGGTTGTGATAATTCATATTCAAAATATGCTTGTTTAAGTGTAATAAATAAAGATTGTTTTTGGAATGTTAATTATTGCGAAGATTCTTAAAAAATAATATTTTCAGATTATTCTAAAGAGGAAATATATCCATATCCTGTTACTCCATAATTCTGTGCTAAATATCAAAAACATCCTTGTATTTCATTTAAATAATAAAGGTATGAATTCAGGACCTTAAGGAGATTATAAATGTGTTTCAATTAATTACATTTAATTTAAAGAATTAAAATGTTCAACTTTGGGTTTGAATCAATTAGGATGTTTATCTATTTAGACGGAATCAGAAATGTGTAATATTTTACAGATTATATTAGGTTTATTTCATAATAATTAATGTAAAAACATAGAACCTTCAGAAATAACAGAATGTACTTAAAAAGTAAACAAACTAGCATGTTTATCTATTATAAAACCAAATTTGTTCTGTTAATGGAAAGAAAATGAATGCATTACTTTTAAATTTGATTAAAAACTTGAATGCAATGAAATATATGATGTAAACGTTAATGTTTGTGCTGAATAAGAGGGTCTTTGTATGTTTGATTTCATAAATTAAAGATGTAATGAAATAAATTAAAAATAATTGCAATAATTAAAATGTGATACTCCTGGATTAACAAAATCTGCATGTTTATCTATTAAAAACTAATACTGTACTTTTAATTAAGGTTTTTGTTAAACTTTATCAGAAGATGATCTAAGTAATTATCAATGTTAATCATAATTAAATTAAGCTGCTTGTATTAATATTAAAACAAAAGGTTAATTATGTTAATGGAATGGATAAAGTTGCTAAAATGTAGAGATAAATCAAGATCTAAATTGCAATCACTTCATTAAATTATAAGTGAATGGAAATGTTTGTTAAGCAATTGCTAAACCTCTTGAAATGTGTAAATATGATGAAATAACAAAAAATTGTGTTTAAAGCTCGCCAAATGATTATTGTACTACTCCATATTTAAATCTATATGGATGCGTAAGTATTTCAAGATAAAATTAAATTTGTCAATGGATAGATTCGACTTGT
>CAJJDO010000019.1:582478-608671 GCA_905183005.1 Paramecium pentaurelia | reverse complement strand
AAATAAATTAAAAATAATTGCAATAATTAAAATGTGATACTCCTGGATTAACAAAATCTGCATGTTTATCTATTAAAAACTAATACTGTACTTTTAATTAAGGTTTTTGTTAAACTTTATCAGAAGATGATCTAAGTAATTATCAATGTTAATCATAATTAAATTAAGCTGCTTGTATTAATATTAAAACAAAAGGTTAATTATGTTAATGGAATGGATAAAGTTGCTAAAATGTAGAGATAAATCAAGATCTAAATTGCAATCACTTCATTAAATTATAAGTGAATGGAAATGTTTGTTAAGCAATTGCTAAACCTCTTGAAATGTGTAAATATGATGAAATAACAAAAAATTGTGTTTAAAGCTCGCCAAATGATTATTGTACTACTCCATATTTAAATCTATATGGATGCGTAAGTATTTCAAGATAAAATTAAATTTGTTAATGGATAGATTCGACTTGTTAAGAAATATTGGTAATACCATTTGAAACTAGTTGTAGTAGTTTAAAAAATGCAAATTATTAAGCATGTTAACAAGTATATGAAAATAATGATATGGGATGTTATTATAATAAAAATATGTCACAGTGTGTACCATTATTAATAAGCACAGATAATGAAAACAATAAAAACTTCTAAGAAATACAAAAAGCTAATTAATTCTTAGCAACTGTGACATGTTATGATATATCTTTAGGATTGAATAGAATAATATGTGGATCTATCACAACAGAAAATATTATTTGTAGATGGCATTAAAATAGTTGTAAATTTGTAGAAAAAGATGCTATTTCATAAATTCCTTGTACAGATTTAAAATTTGCAAATCCATTAGCTTGTGCATTAGTAGAATATGAGAATGAATTTTGCAGATATTTTTAATAAGAGAAAGGATGTATCAATTAATTAAAAGGTGAAATGCATTGTAATGATCTTGGGCTCAACTCAGTTAGTTGTAGATAAGCAAAAGGAAATTGTTACATTGATAATGGTAGATGCTTGAGTCTTGGAGAAATTTCATCTTCAAATAATCCTACTGTTTTAACCATTTTATAAAAATTATAATGTTAATCTAATAATCCAACAAAAATGGTTTGTCTAGAAATATTAACAAAAGGTTAATTGTGTTAATGGTCTAATAAGTATTAATAATGTAAAGAAATTTTGGTACTTACAAATAAATAATGTACAGATTTTTCATCATTCCAAGTAAATGTCAATGTTTGTGCATCAATTATCATGGATAATCCAAATAATATTATTATAGGTATTGAATAATCTTTTGAAGAACAGAATCCTGGTTATTGTGAATATGATAAATTATAAAAAATTTGTAAGATAAAGAAAAAGTTTTGTACAACTAAATGTTGTACAGAAAATGAAGAAATAGGAATAAATGCTCATTCATGTAGTAGATTTTCTAGTCAAGAATCAGGAGTTTATTGTTATTTTAAAGATTTCAGATGCTAGGAACTAACTAATTTAGATGTAGATATATCAAATCCTAATAATGTTAAAATTTACTATAACACAAAGAAATTTACTTGTGCTTAAATGAATAAAAATTCTTGTCATATGATAGATTGGTCAACTACTTAAACTTGTTATTATAATGGATTTGCTTGTGTAAATTTAAACTTAAAGGGTTAAGTTAATTTGTTAGATTTTATTGAACCCACTGCCATTCTTAATATTTATGCTTGTTTATCAATTGAGGCAGTTAATGCTGCTAACCCAAGTTAAAAATATTTTGAATATAATTAATAAGCCAAAAATTGTAAGCTTCTTCTACCACCATATCCATAATATTAAAGTTGTGAAAGTGTAACTGGAAATTCTAATATTTGCTTAGGACTTACACATAACTTATATTGTAGATGGGATACAAAAAATCTGAAATGTGTTACAATTACATTAGATTAATAATAGGAAATCATTAATTGTAATTAGAATCAAAATATCAAATCTTGCATAGAAAATCAACATTCAGCCTGTCAATTTTCTCTTGCTTAAGATAAATGTATTTATGCACCTTTAGATCAGGATTGCTCATATTTCAATACTACAGGCAAAGTAAGTCAGAAAACTTGCTCATTAATAACAAAAAAAGGTTAAATTTGCTAATTTTCAAATAATTATTGTATAGCATCTATCAAATAAATTTAAGAAGGATGTGATTTAGAAGGAATAAATAAAAGAGGGTGTTATAAAAATACTAAAGGAAATTGTAGATGGGATGATGTTTCAAATTAATGTTATGAAAATAAAACAGCTTTTAATGAATTGGAATGCAGTAATAATTTAAATTAAATATTATGTATGTAAGTAACTAAACAACCTTGTATATGGAATGATGATTAGTTTGAATGTCTTTATTTTACACAAATGACAAAATTTCAATATGAAGAATAGAATCCTAAGAATTAATATAATGAATGGGCTTGTACTTTAATAGTTGGTGCAGGTTATACATTTGATCCTATTAATTATAAGTGCAAATTACTCTTAGATTCATAAAATTTTGGATGTTCTGACATTTAAATGAATAATTATGCATGTTAATTTTTAACAAAAGGTTCAAAATGTTATTTTGATTAAAATGAAATACCTCCAAACAAAAAATGTAAAATTTTTGACATGGATTAAAGTGTATGTTCAACTAACTACGCTATAAATATTGAAGTGTGTATGAATATACCAAAATCATGTAAATTTTCACTTAATACTATGTCTTGTTTAAGTTTATTAGTTAAAGTAGATGATACTTGTTTAGAACTTTAGGATTTGTAACAATAAGGCGAATATGTTAATAAATTAGGATGTGCTTCTATATCTGATAAAATAGAGGGTAATGATGGAAAATATTAATGTCATTTAGATAAAGAATTTGGTTAATAATGCAATTATTAAAAATTTTGTTTTTGGAATAATTATACATGCAAAATAAGCAAATAATATATTCATATATATGATAAAGAACATTACATTATTGGTTAATATTCTTAATGGGTATATTTAAAAAATAATTGTACTAATAATGATGGTTGTAATAAATATGTAACAGTACCAGAATATTAAGAAAAAGACTTTATTTATCCAGGCAAAAGCAATAATTTAATATGTGGATTAGGAAGATGTGATTACACAAATGAACCATGCTATTCAAATGCTGATTGTGAAAATATTGCCATCGAAAATCTTTAACTTAATGATGATGGTTCAATTAAGAAACCTAAAATTTAGTCTTAGATTTGTCGATCAATTTGTTAACAATAATTAGAACCTTAACTATGTCTTGATTCTGAAACTCCTCCTAAAGAGGTGTTAAAGGATCCTAGCTTATAATTCTAAAATTGTTAAGGTAGATGTTAGGAATCAAATAAAATTTGTGAGAGTTAAGCTGATTGCGGAAAATATATAAAATATGATGAAATTATTCAAGAAGTATTTAATGAAACAACTAAAGAATATTACAATATAACAATCCCTGCTATTTGGGCTGATGATTTATGTAGATTGTAAAATTATATCTGTTCGCTTAATTCCAGGTCATGTTCCAAAGAGTCTGATTGTTTACCTATCGTAATTAATTCTTGGATACTTTAGGAAGCATAGTGCAAATAATAAAATTTTTATACTAAAACATAAATCTGCAAAGGGTTTTATTATCTTCAATTAAAATGTAATAATACTTTATCTAAGGCACTTTGTCTTCTAATGACAGAATAAAACTGTTTCTTCGATTTAAATTAAGGAGGTTGTATATAACTTGAAGGTAATGAACATAAAGTTCCAAATTGTGAGAGCATTAAAAATACACAATAACCTACTAATTAATGTGATGGCTTCAGTATTATTTGTAAATTTAGTGGGTAACCTCAAAATGAATTTCGAAATACATGTCAATAAGTATCTCAAAAGAGGATGAATTGTAAAGATGGCAGTTAATCAAATGCTGCAACAGATTCTTGTCCTTCAATATTGAGATCTTATATTAATTGTGTTAAGGAAGCTGATACTTTAAATAACTAGAAATGTGTTGAAATTGCTTATCCTTCAATTTTAAATTGTGCTGGAGCTATAGACAATTGTCGTTATGAAAATAATATCTGTGTATCTAGTTTAAATAATAATATATGTACATGTGATAAAAGTTATAGTAGATCTTTATGTTTTTAATGCAAATGCAATTATGATTTACTTGGATATTGTTAATTTAATGAAAGCCCCCCTCCATTATTACCAGATTAATCAAATAAATATTACTTATGTTATGAAGTAAATTAATTAACAGTAGAATAAAATATTAAGAAAAAAGTTTGTGGAATGGTGGAACAAGCTTGTAGATATACTTTTATGTGTGAAGATGCAACTCATTATAGTTGTGATTACATTGTTAATTTTGTTGTATCTAAAAAGGCTTGTATTAGATGTAAGTCTTTGAGTGTTTATTATGATGAAGAATCATAATTTTGCAATTTATTAAATAATGATATAAAATCTTGCAATCTCTTAAATAAATAAGCATGTTTATAAAAGACAAAAGATATAATGTGTAAATGGGAAAATTATGAATGTAAATAAATTGATAAAATAACAGCATCAGATAGTAAAGAGTGTTCAATATATAATAGAGAAGCTTGTATTTAATTTTCATATCATTGTTGGTTTGATATAAATATTGGTTATTGTACAGAATTTGATCCATTGTAAGGAGATTGTAAGTTATTATTAAATAGAGATCTTTGTATGTATTCATTAAAATAATCATGTTAATGGGATTTAATTAATAATAAATGTATAATAGATAATTAAGAAATTACATAATGTAAAGGTTTAAATAAATTTGGATGTTTAAATCAATCAATTTTATAATGTGTATGGTCTGATAGTTATGAATGTGAATAAGCTGATATAAATAATAATATTTAATCATGTGAATCTCCATTAAATTATTCATAAACAGCATATATAACAAATTTTAGTAAAAGGGTTTGTTCTTCAATTAATATTAATTAAAGTTGTTTCTTAGATAATTATTATTAATGTAGAAAAATTATTATAACTGATAAAATTAATTGTGATAGTTATGGATTAAATAGATTTGGTTGTATTAATAGATCAATAGGATAATGTTAATTTATAGATAATGATTAAAAATGTATAGAAAATTTAAATAATTAAATTGGATGTGTAGATTCATTAAATAAATAGGCTTGTATTTCTTAGAAATAAACATGTAAATTTGATAATAATAAATGTACTTTTCATTAAGTAAATACAATTAATGATATCATTAATTCAAATTCAAAATTTGCTTATTCAAAAACAATTTGTAGTTCTTTAGATTCAAGTTTAAAAAATAGTTTAATTTATAGTGAAATATAAAATAGATGTATTGATGTATCTAATAGATAACCTTTTATTGATAATTGTTATAGATTTACAACAAATAAGTATTCTTGTTAATAAAAGACATTATAAACATGTGAATATGATTTAATTGATAATAATTGTATTAAAACATCTTTATAAACTTTAAAAACAATTAATAATTGTTTTACTGAAAAAGATTTGAATTGGGTTTCTTGTATTTCTTTACTTTCAAATTGTAAATTTAATGGAGAAAAATGTTTACCTATTGATTTATAAATTGATACTTGTCAATATTTATATTAATAATAATATATAGTAAAAGATAAAGTTTGTGCAATTACAAAAGATCAAAGTTGTAAATTAAATGTTAATACAAATACATGTGAAATTGTAAAAATAACTGATAATTTCTAATGTTCAACTCCAGGGTTAAATAAAAAAAGTTGTATATTCTAAACCAAAGGTTATCTTTGTAGATTTGAAAATGATTAATGTATTTTTGATTTTGGTTATGCATTATGTGAAGATATGATTAATGAAGAAAAATGTTATTCAATTAGAACTAAAGGATAATATTGTATATTTGATTAAATAAAAGGTTGTTAGTAAATTGATAATACTTTAATCGATTTAAATAAATGTATTCATTCATTTAAAACTAATCCTATTACTTGTTCAAAAAGTACAGACATAGCTTGTTTTTATGATTAAGTAGAAAATAAGTGTAAATCTTTTGTTAATAATGCAGAATAATATTAATCTCCTAATTTTAATTGGGATAATTCAATATCATTTAATAAATAAGCATGTTAAAGATATTTAATAGAAGAGAAAAATGTATTCTGGAAAATTAAAGATGATTAAGAAGAATGCTTTGAAGCCGAGAATTTTGAACTCACACAATTAAAATGTGATGATATTGTTAATGAATTTACCTGTGTTAATATCCAAACACCAACTTAATTTTGCAAATATGAAAATTTTAGTTGTAAATTAATTAATATTGAGGATCCTTACATAAATAAGCAATGTTCTCACTATGAAAAAGTAAATAGTGGTGCCTTTTGTTAATTAACGATTGATGTTGCTTGTGAATATGATATGAGATATAAAAGATGTTAAGAACTTACATAAACTTCTTTAGTGGAATGTGATTATAATCAACCTTAAAAAAAGGGCTACAATGATAAAGCATGTGAAAAAAATAATAATTGTACATTTAATGATGGTGGTTGTTATAGAAATATTGATTCATCAATTGCTTTTTGTAATGATGTTACGGCTGATAAAATATAACTCTGTAAATAAATTATTACTTAAGGTTGTTCTATTATATCTAATAGATGTACAGATATATAACCAAACAATTATTTTTTTATTAAGTGCGAAGAAGCAGTTAATTTACAAGGATGTATTAAAATTTAAACAAAAGGTTAAACTTGCTATTATGATTTAAAATCAGAGTAATGCAAGTTCTAAAATTTATACTCTAATTTTCAACCAAAATGCTTGGAATTGAATCAAATAAATTCATACGAATTTTGTGTATAAGCAATAGATCAATCATGCAAATATAATTAAATTATGAATAAATGTGAAGTTGCTACTGGAAATAATTATGATTGTCTGCGTGAATTGAACAAAATTGCATGTTACAATTTAACTGATAAATTATAGTAATGTAAATTTCTAAATTATTGTTATGGACCAAATAATAAAATATTGGATTGCAATCCTAATAATTATTATGATTGCTGTCTTGAAGCATCATCCAAAGAGTCATGCTTATTTCAAAAATAATTTAAATGTTAATGGCAAGATAAATGTTAGGCATATAAATAAGGAGCTTAAAATAGATGCGATCAAATTAAAGATGCCTCTGTTCTTGTATGCACATCTATTTAAGAGTCATATTGTATATTTGACTCTGAAAATTTCACTTGTAAATAAATTATACCTTAAGCCTGTGATGAAATCTAAACTTCTGAATAATGCAATAGAATAACAGATTTTCCATGCATTTGGGATGAACTCTATGAAACTTGCATTTACAAGAAAAAAGATATTTTTGATTAATGTAGTTAAATAAAAGATTAAAATGGTAATTTGAAGGCATGTACTATGATTGAAAGAAGTGGCTAAAAATGTATATTTTAGAATAATTAATGTGAGACATTTTATTAAAATGAGAGTATTAATAATTGTAATAGTAATCTTAATATTTAATCTTGTTTATAATAAACTGTTAGTTAGTGTGAATGGGTAATAAAAGAAGTTTAAATAAGGAAGAGTAAGTCAAATAAGGAATTTGATAAAGTAGAAATTGGAGAATGTAAATAATTGACTGAATTTAGTTAAAGAGAGTGTAACTCATCTCTGAGTTATAAATCATGTATATCAATCCAAAAGATTGGTTCATTTTGTGTATGGAAGAATAACTAATGCTAAAATTTCTATATATCTGAATATATGAATAGCAAAATTAAAAAACCTGAATTAGCTACAAATGTGAATCCAAGTGTCTGTGGGTTATATGAAGATGATAGATTAATATCTTATTCTTAAAAATTAGCTTCTTGTATTGAATTAAAAGATATAAATCAATTATCATGCTCATAATCAAAATTTGGTTTAAATTAAATTTCTTGTTTTCATATTCAATTTGAATTATGTAAATGGAATAATGTATAGAAAACATGCGAATAAGTCACTAAAGAAAATACAAATTTTGATATCTCATGTAATTTGCCTGGTTTAAATTCAAAAGCATGTACATTAATCAATGTACAAGATAGTTGTGGTTTCATAGGCAATGGTTGTGGTAAAATAGATTTAAATGTTAATTGCAAACATTAAGGATTGAATAAATTTGCTTGTTTATAAATTACTAATTATCCTTGTGCTTGGATTAAAAATGAAGAAGATAATAATTATCATTGTGATGACTATTTGCCTTATGATTCTTGTAACAATATTAAGTTATAAGTTAACTCTATGGTATGCTCATCTGTTTAAGTTGATGCATGTTTTTACAACAAAGAAACTCAAATTTGCTAGACTCCTATTGAAACTTATGCTGATTGTAATATTGAAGGTTTAAATTACATTGCATGTTCTAATATAAAAGGATGTTATTACGAAAATCATAAATGCTAAGCAATTAAAGAAGAAANATGTACTATGATTGAAAGAAGTGGCTAAAAATGTATATTTTAGAATAATTAATGTGAGACATTTTATTAAAATGAGAGTATTAATAATTGTAATAGTAATCTTAATATTTAATCTTGTTTATAATAAACTGTTAGTTAGTGTGAATGGGTAATAAAAGAAGTTTAAATAAGGAAGAGTAAGTCAAATAAGGAATTTGATAAAGTAGAAATTGGAGAATGTAAATAATTGACTGAATTTAGTTAAAGAGAGTGTAACTCATCTCTGAGTTATAAATCATGTATATCAATCCAAAAGATTGGTTCATTTTGTGTATGGAAGAATAACTAATGCTAAAATTTCTATATATCTGAATATATGAATAGCAAAATTAAAAAACCTGAATTAGCTACAAATGTGAATCCAAGTGTCTGTGGGTTATATGAAGATGATAGATTAATATCTTATTCTTAAAAATTAGCTTCTTGTATTGAATTAAAAGATATAAATCAATTATCATGCTCATAATCAAAATTTGGTTTAAATTAAATTTCTTGTTTTCATATTCAATTTGAATTATGTAAATGGAATAATGTATAGAAAACATGCGAATAAGTCACTAAAGAAAATACAAATTTTGATATCTCATGTAATTTGCCTGGTTTAAATTCAAAAGCATGTACATTAATCAATGTACAAGATAGTTGTGGTTTCATAGGCAATGGTTGTGGTAAAATAGATTTAAATGTTAATTGCAAACATTAAGGATTGAATAAATTTGCTTGTTTATAAATTACTAATTATCCTTGTGCTTGGATTAAAAATGAAGAAGATAATAATTATCATTGTGATGACTATTTGCCTTATGATTCTTGTAACAATATTAAGTTATAAGTTAACTCTATGGTATGCTCATCTGTTTAAGTTGATGCATGTTTTTACAACAAAGAAACTCAAATTTGCTAGACTCCTATTGAAACTTATGCTGATTGTAATATTGAAGGTTTAAATTACATTGCATGTTCTAATATAAAAGGATGTTATTACGAAAATCATAAATGCTAAGCAATTAAAGAAGAAAGTTACAANGATGAACTCTATGAAACTTGCATTTACAAGAAAAAAGATATTTTTGATTAATGTAGTTAAATAAAAGATTAAAATGGTAATTTGAAGGCATGTACTATGATTGAAAGAAGTGGCTAAAAATGTATATTTTAGAATAATTAATGTGAGACATTTTATTAAAATGAGAGTATTAATAATTGTAATAGTAATCTTAATATTTAATCTTGTTTATAATAAACTGTTAGTTAGTGTGAATGGGTAATAAAAGAAGTTTAAATAAGGAAGAGTAAGTCAAATAAGGAATTTGATAAAGTAGAAATTGGAGAATGTAAATAATTGACTGAATTTAGTTAAAGAGAGTGTAACTCATCTCTGAGTTATAAATCATGTATATCAATCCAAAAGATTGGTTCATTTTGTGTATGGAAGAATAACTAATGCTAAAATTTCTATATATCTGAATATATGAATAGCAAAATTAAAAAACCTGAATTAGCTACAAATGTGAATCCAAGTGTCTGTGGGTTATATGAAGATGATAGATTAATATCTTATTCTTAAAAATTAGCTTCTTGTATTGAATTAAAAGATATAAATCAATTATCATGCTCATAATCAAAATTTGGTTTAAATTAAATTTCTTGTTTTCATATTCAATTTGAATTATGTAAATGGAATAATGTATAGAAAACATGCGAATAAGTCACTAAAGAAAATACAAATTTTGATATCTCATGTAATTTGCCTGGTTTAAATTCAAAAGCATGTACATTAATCAATGTACAAGATAGTTGTGGTTTCATAGGCAATGGTTGTGGTAAAATAGATTTAAATGTTAATTGCAAACATTAAGGATTGAATAAATTTGCTTGTTTATAAATTACTAATTATCCTTGTGCTTGGATTAAAAATGAAGAAGATAATAATTATCATTGTGATGACTATTTGCCTTATGATTCTTGTAACAATATTAAGTTATAAGTTAACTCTATGGTATGCTCATCTGTTTAAGTTGATGCATGTTTTTACAACAAAGAAACTTAAATTTGCTAGACTCCTATTGAAACTTATGCTGATTGTAATAT
Organism: Paramecium pentaurelia; assembly: GCA_905183005.1. NCBI lineage: Eukaryota > Ciliophora > Oligohymenophorea > Peniculida > Parameciidae > Paramecium > Paramecium pentaurelia. The sequence continues at coordinate 597,990 of CAJJDO010000019.1, read as the reverse complement.
TGAAGGTTTAAATTACATTGCATGTTCTAATATAAAAGGATGTTATTACGAAAATCATAAATGCTAAGCAATTAAAGAAGAAAGTTACAACTGTCTTAAATATCCTTAAGCTCATGCCGATATCTGTAAAAACGCATAAGACTCATGCAAATATAGTTCTTTGAAAAATGGTTGTATTACTTCCCAATCTAATGAAATATGTAAGAGATAAGGTCTAAGTTAATCAGGTTGCATTATATCATAAAATTAGTGTTTTTGGAAAAATAACAATTGCGAATGTTAAAGCATTCAAAATGTTTTACCAGTTTGTGATGAAATAGTTGAGTCATAAAAATGTAAATAATATGAATAATGTATATATGAATCTTAGTTAACAAATAATAATGAAGTTAATTAATAAATTGAAAATTAAAATTTTGGTACATGTAGATAAAAACTTTGCTCAGATCTTAAATAATAAGAATGTTAAAATTACTAAATATTAAATACTACTTGTTATTTAAACATTAAAAATTAATGTTAATAGGCAAATTCATGTGAAGAGGTTAAAAATCCATATATTTTATGTTCAAAACTAGTAATTAACGGTGTGCCTTGTATTCAAAGTATTGATTTAAATTCCTGTAAAAAATTAGTATGTTCAGAATTAAATAAAGTTATGTGTGAAAAATTTTCACTTTATTGCCAATATACTGATCGTTGTTAAACAAAATAATGTTCAGAATTATATACAGAATAAGTTTGTAGATATTATAATTGCGAATGGAATATAAATACTAAAGAATGTAATGATAAGTTAAAATGTGATACTTATTAAACTGAAGAGAATTGTAATTAAAATTCGTATAATAATATTTAATGCAAATGGTTGAAAAATGATAATGAGATCTTTTGTAGTCAACTAGGTTGTTAATTTCTAGATAAATATTAATCATGTAGGAATTAGTTTATTAATAACAATATTTGTGTAAAACTTAAAGATGAATCATGTGTTTAATGCGAGGAAATTAAAGATTTATGTTTATGCTTAGATCAAGAATATTGCAGATTCAATCCAAAATTAAATTAATGCTAATCTATCAGTTGCAATAATTTTACTAATGAAAACTAATGTCTACAATATCCTTTTTGTGAATACAATTAAGAAAATCAGGTAAAAGTGAAATATTATTTAGGCTTGTCATTTTCATTGTGCTAATCATAAAAATGATTTTGATTGCAATCAACATTCTTTAAACTGTTATTGGAATTATGAACTATAAATCTGTATGTAACCAGAGATAACAAACTAGGTTATTATAGGTCCTGTTATAAACAATTTGAATATGAACCTTTATTTGTCTTTTGGTATCCTTATTTGTATTTTATCGTGAACAAATAAGAATTATTAAGATTTACATTAAAAATATCTTATATATTATTATAAATTCAAAACTCAATTATAAGAATTGGTATTATTATTCGTAAGACTAATCCATAGATATTAGTGATAATAATATTTATTGGAGACTCTCCTTAAACATTGGTTTTGTTTTATTAAGTACATATCTACTTCTCCGTATCCCAGATACAGCTAAATAAATAATTGTGACATTGCTTACGATTATAATTATTTTAACAAAATGGAATACATATCTAGGAAATAAAGTCAATAAAATACCTAATTCTATTAATTAAATTAACATCTAGAAAAGGGACAAGTTTCTTTATTAAAACTTTCGCATTAAATAGACTTACAAATATTATGAAATCTATCATATTCACAAGAATCTTAATGTGCTAAACAAATACAAGGATCGTTAATTTCTTGGCAACTTACACAACTTGAATCTGATAATGGAACACATACTTCATCACCTATTTCAGCTCCATTACATAGAGAATACTCTATTAAGAGATATCTGCATCCAATATCTGAACAAAATTAGTCCTCTCCATCTCTCCCTATTAAAGCACATTATTTCCCATTTTGTTTAACGTTCATACAATTTTCGTTACTTTGTGAAGTGCAAAAATTTGAGTTGATACAACTTTTATTTTATTGAATCCATTCACATTTTTTTTCTTCACATTTCCTTTATGTATTAAAATATTAACATTCTATAGTTTTACATGTTGACTCAAAAATACAATCTTCTGGATATTATTAACATTTAATAAAATCTAAAGTTTAACAATCTGGTGAAGCAAAACAATTCTTACTATCTAACTTTCTGAAACAGTATTAATTTTTTAGATTATAATTGGAACAATCATTATACGGATCCACTATTTCATCACATGTTTTTGCTAATTTACACTCTTTATTAGAGGTTAAATAACAAATATCAGTATCTATTATTTAACCATCACATTAATCTATTGAATAAAAATCGCATGTCTTTTTTAAGCACTTTATTAAATTTTAATCTATTAACTATTAATTAATCTCATCAGCATATTAAGGATTAGAAGTAGCAATATAGCAATAATTTAAATTTTAACATTTTATCGATTCAGTGACAGAAGGGCAGTCTGGATACTTATTTCGCAAAGCCTTACATTAGCATTTAGAATAATTCCATTAACAATCTATCAAATCATTGCACCCAATTTCATTGATCTATTTGGTTGAGCAGATATCTTATAATTCTGATGGTATACAACCATTTCCTAAAATGTTATATTTACATCTATCCGTTTCTATTTATGAACAAACTTTATCATTTGAAAATAGAGCATCTTCACATTTTAAATTCATTTTTTTATCATATTTCTCACATCTTCCGTTTATATAAACACAATCATCAATATTTGAACATCCAATACTATTAATTCCTAATTAATTACAACGATTGTCTTCTGATACTTTAAATACAATACAATTTCTAATACTAGAATTATAAAAGCAAGGAACATCCATAATTTAAGTACATACCAATGCATTAACCTAATGATTATATCCTAAACATGCATCAAAATTTTTGATTAATTTGCATTAGTATTATTATATAAAATTATCATAAACCCATCCACAAGGATAATTTGTAATTTATAGACATCCATATTCATTTAATCCTGGATAATCACAAGAAATCTTTGTTATATCAACATAATCACAATTACTTCCTTTTGATCCACAAGGTAAAGATAAATTTATTATTGAACATGTTAAAGGATTAGTATTTTTGATTTAACAACTAATATCTGATGATTCATATTTTAAACATATTTTGTTTATATCATCCCATTTACAAGGATAATCTTTTATATTTAAACAAGCTTATTTATTCATTCCAATAACATCACAAGTAAGATTCCTTAGATTATGTACTTTTAAGCATTTAAAATTCTAAGTATCACATATTACACTAGAAACATCATTTATTAATCTACATGTATTACAGTTTACTTATGAAAAAGATGATAAAGAAATAATCTAATTATTTTCAACATTTTTGCATTCCTTGTCTTTCCATTAACAAAATGTATTAGATGTTCTAACACTCAAACAAGCAAGATAACTAAGATTAGAGTCACATTATTAATTGGATTGCTTATTGAATTCAAGACAGATTTATTTTTATTTTTAATCCCAAATGCATTCATTTAATACTTATTATAAACAAGATTATTTATTTAATTTTTATGAGCAACCTATGTCTTTCGATTGCAAATAAGCAGAACATTTATTTTAAAATATACACATTTCACCTTATTTTTCAACATCCAAGCATGATCTTTCACTACCCCATTAGTCTTAAATATCTTAACATCCATCGTTTGGATTCATTAATTTTTATAAACATTAGTCTTTGATAAAATCCCAATAGCATGGCAAATTAATAAATTAAATACATTATTCTTTTGTTTAGACTTATTCACAATTATCTGGTTCTATGTCTATACATCCTAATTTATCCAAATTGAAAATACAAAAAGAATCCTTAATATTATAACACACTTTTCTTGAAACATATATTAGAGATAAACATTTTTAATTTTATTCTGAATATTATTTACATTCTTCATTCAACCATTAACATTAAAACTAATCCTAAAATAAACAACTTTCAATTGTAATTGCTAATTAACAACAATCTTTAATTTTTGTAGGGTCACAATTAAGAATATTATAATTCGGTCCATAACAGTAATTATAGAATTGACATTATAAAGATTATTAAGTAAGAGTCAAACAAGCAATTTAATTTAAACCTCTTATGCATTAGAATTCTATCTCTCCTTAGGCATTCTCACATTTATGCTCTAATGGATTGTATTTGCAAGGTATATCATTAGTATTTTCACAAGGAACTTAACTATTAATTGCAGAGAAACTTTTACAAAAGCCTGACGTTTTATCTAATTTAATTAACTAACAACTCTTATTTAATTCATTATATTGACAATATTGTTTTTCTGTAGTGATATTATAGCATCCAATAAGATTCGCAACTTAACTACATTCTAATTGAGAATATTCATTTGACTTTATAGATAAACATTTATTTTAATCTATTTTGCATCCTTCTCTCATAGCTTTATTACATTCATCGACAGAAAATTCATTACAAAATTTAATATTCTATGTTGCTTTTAATTAATAACACCCATTTGAAAAAGTACACTCTTAAGGTTTTAAATCGCATGCTCTTTTATTATAACCAATAAATTCTGGTTTAGTATCAACGCATTGGACAGATGTAGATGATGTAACAATTTCGCATGATTTCATTTAATTATTAAAACGGCAGGCTTGAGTTTCATTTATCTAACAAAAGATTCCTGAATTTACTTTCTAAATAGTATTGCAAAAAGATGATTTAAAATTTTAAGGATCTTAAAATTAACATTAATTTTCTAAAAATATGCAATATTAAAAAGGAGTCTATATTGATAAACATGCAGGCTCATTTAATTTATCATTGCATTTTAATGTAGTAGCTTCTGAGATTAATGTTTCTATGCATTCACCTATCCATTTAGTTTTCAATTGACCATAAGTATTTATTTAATCAGATTTAACAATATTATTAAGAGAGCAAGCTAATAAATTAAATGAGTTTAGGTTCTAAATGAAATAATTCTAATTAATTGTTTAATTTTTATCTTCAGGATTTTTGTACACAATACACTTTTTTGTCTCAATATCATAAAAACAAGCTATGTCTGTACTTCTTGAACAAGTAATAGGATTAGTTTTAAATGAATGAATACATTTATTTAAATCTATTAAAGTATTATCAATTTACTAACAACCTTTTATTTAATCAAATATACAATATTATCCTTTAATTCTAATTGAATAACATTTTTCTTCATTAATCATATCTTCGCATAATGCATATCCATAATCAAAAATACATTAATCATTTTCAAATCTACAAAGATAACCTTTGGTTTAGAATATACAACTTTTTTTATTTAACCCTGGAGTTGAACATTAGAAATTATCAGTTATTTTTACAATTTCACATGTATTTGTATTAACATTTAATTTACAACTTTGATCTTTTGTAATTGCACAAACTTTATCTTTTACTATATATTATTCTTAATATAAATATTGACAAGTATCAATTTATAAATCAATAGGTAAACATTTTTCTCCATTAAATTTACAATTTGAAAGTAAAGAAATACAAGAAACCCAATTCAAATATTTTTCAGTAAAACAATTATTAATTGTTTTTAAAGTTTATTAAGATGTTTTAATACAATTATTATCAATTAAATCATATTCACATGTTTATAATGTCTTTTATTAACAAGAATACTTATTTGTTGTAAATCTATAACAATTATCAATAAAAGGTTATCTATTTGATACATCAATACATCTATTTTATATTTCACTATAAATTAAACTATTTTTTAAATTTGAATCTAAAGAACTACAAACTGTTTTTGAATAAGCAAATTTTGAATTTGAATTAATGATATCATTAATTGTATTAACTTAATGAAAAGTACATTTATTATTATCAAATTTACATGTTTATTTTTAAGAAATACAAGCCCATTTATTTAATGAATCTATACATCCAATTTAATTATTTAAATTTTCTATACATTTTTAATCATTATCTATAAATTAACATTATCCTAATGATCTATTAATACAACCAAATCTATTTAATCCATAACTATCACAATTAATTTTATCAGTTATAATAATTTTTCTACATTAATAATAATTATCTAAGAAACAACTTTAATTAATATTAATTGAAGAACAAACCCTTTTACTAAAATTTGTTATATATGCTGTTTATGAATAATTTAATGGAGATTCACATGATTAAACATTATTATTTAATTCAGCTTATTCACATTCATAACTATCAGACCATACACATTATAAAATTGATTGATTTAAACATCCAAATTTATTTAAACCTTTACATTATGTAATTTCTTAATTATCTATTATACATTTATTATTAATTAAATCCCATTAACATGATTATTTTAATGAATATATACATAGATCTCTATTTAATAATAACTTACAATCTCCTTACAATGGATCAAATTCTGTACAATAACTAATATTTATATCAAACCAACAATGATATGAAAATTAAATACAAGCTTCTCTATTATATATTGAACACTCTCTACTATCTGATGCTGTTATTTTATCAATTTATTTACATTCATAATTTTCCCATTTACACATTATATCTTTTGTCTTTTATAAACAACCTTCTCTATTTAAGAGAGAACATTATGAGACACTTTTGAGCAGAATATATTAGCAAGTATGATTATTAATATCGTAATAAGTACTAGCACCCTAACAAAGAGTGCATGCCTTCTTAGTAGTAAATGATTGCTTCAATTACTCACATGTACTATGAGTTGCATCTTCACATTTATTATCTTTAAATTTACAAGCCTACTCTACCATAGTACAAATTATAGCCTTTTCCAAAATATTTAATTAATTAACTTCATAACATAAATAATATTTGTTTGATCCATCAGGATTTAATTAGGGAACAAGTGGCTTTTATTGGCAATATCCGACAAAATCAAATACGCATCCACAATCTTCACAAAGTGATTTACTAAAACTTGAATCACAAATACATTAATTTTGTTAATCTAATGGTTTATCACTAACACATCTGTCTAACTCAAAGCGACAGAAATCTATTGCTAATGCACATAAAGCAGGAGATTCATCTCCAGTCATCTAATCACATTAAAGATTTTCATCTACAGTTACTTTTTCACATTATTAAATTTGTCTCTATAAAGAGAAACATTAATTTTCATCTGGGAATATCTTTGATTATCCAGCTTTACAAATTACTTTTTAGTTAGAACTCTTTAGACAAGAATTTAAGAAACCATTAGGTTAACATTCTGTACTATTTTTACAAATTGGTTTATTTGGATCACATTCTAATGCTTATTCTGTAGGTTTGCATCTGCTTGAAATTGATGAACAATTAGGTACTTTATGTTCATTTCCCTTTAATTAAATACAACCTCCTTAATTTATATCAAAGAAACATTCTTCTAATACTCCATACAAACAAAGTGCTTTAGAGAAAGTATTTTTGCATTTTAATTCAATATAAGCGAATCCTTTACAAATAGGAACTATTACGTAGATAGTTTTTTTAAAACATTGAGCTAATTAAAACTCCCAACTTTTAGAAACATAATCTGGACAATCATTCTTAGTTTAACAGTTAGATTTCCCTTAGGTACATTCATAATTTTTGCATATATTTTGATATGCTTTTTCAACAGGAACAGTTGTATTACCTCTTTGTTCTTATTCAGTAATGATGTTCAAACCACATTCAAAATCTTTGGAACAATAAGAATTGGAATTATTACACCTCCCTAAACAGGATTATGTTTGAATTATAGGATCTTTGGTAATTTCTTATGGGTAAGTTTAGACTGATGGATTGCAGACTATATCACCGCTTTTTTAACATTTTTTTGTGCATAATTAATTCTATTTTGTACCATTATTAAATGTACCATCATCATTAATTTAAATTGGATTAATATAAATGGTTGAACAATCAGAATTTGTTTAACAAATTTTATCTTAATAATCACATGTCTTATTAATACCACATTGTAGAGAAATTGAAGTTCCTGGAAATGTTACCTTGTAACTTTATTAATATGATTCTGGTTTGGTTATGTATTTGTTACATTAATTTGTACAATTATCTATTTTGTATCTGTATTCAAAGACAGACTTTTCTATTGTATTTTCTTTATCAAAAAATAATATAAATTATTATTTGACTTTACATCCATAAAATTAATTATGCCATTCGCAATTAAATTCATAACTACACTATTATTTTTTTTCGTCACCCTCATAACATTAATTTTCAGAATAGGATTATGTTAATGATTCATCAATAGAAGAGCAGGATAATTTATTATAATGAATTCCATTATTTACCTAATCACCCAATTAGGAACAAGTTGATGATTAAGGAATATCTGCAACTAAACATTACAATTTTGATTTTGAGAAGTAACATAATTTAGAAATATCCATGCAAACTTATATATTTATTAGATTATATGTTGTACATTCTGATTAATCATCAGTGAATAATTAGCATGGAGGCATTTTAGTTGTATCATATACACAATTAAATCCTCTTGTTAAATATAAACAAGCATATTAATTTATCATTTATTAACATTTCATTCGATTGTTTGAATTGTCAATTAATGTGCATTTATTATTTTTTTCATCATATATATATCCTGCTCCTGTTATTTATAAACAAGCTAATGCATTATAGAAATTTTATTTATCTAAAGATATGAAATCCGTATGATGAATTTATTTAAACCTAACACATTCATATATTGAATCATCCCACATACATGGTTCCTTTGTTACTAATCTACATAGAACTGAATTTAAATTATCTAAGCATCCTAATTCTCCTATTTATTTTATTGTTGCAATCTGATAACATGTTGATGTTTCCTTACTCCATCTACATTTTCCTGATGTATTTTTAAAGCATGTATATTTATTTGCTCCAGTTACATCACATTCTGTTGAACTTTTATTTGATTATATGCATTTATAATTTTACCATTCACATAAATTTTTTGTGAATTCAATTTTTGAACATGCTTTTTATGATACCAATCCTTTAAAATCAAAGTAATTAAATGGTACATTAGTATAAGCAGTTATACATTTGTCTAAATCAAATGAAAAGAAACAAGGAGCATGAATATTTTCTCTACATGCTCTAATATTTTAATTTTAATCACAAGTTGTTATATCTTCAAATTCAGCTTATGACATTGTTACACATTTTAATAATTTTTTATCCCATCTACAATTATTATTTTCTGTAAATCTTAAGCATATATTAGAATTTCCTTAAACATCTTCACAACGTGCATAATAAGGAGGTGAACTTAAATACTCTTTACTAATACAACGATGATTCTCATGATCATATTCAAAATATTTTTCGCTATTATAAATTGTTAAGGATGCTTCAATTGCCAAACAAGCATAACGATTTAAAATTGAAGGTTCTTCCGTAAATATTTTAAAATTGTTATAATTCTCAAAATTGATATTAATACATGAATTTCCATTAAAATAACATCTTTATGAAGTTGACCATTCAATCATATGACATGATCTTTTACCCATCTATGAACATATGAATCCATTTACTTCATTAGCATTAAAAAATTGTTTAACTGCTTTTTCATCTGTGATATCAACCATATTTGATGTCAATTCTTTACATCTATTAACATCAAAGTAACAATATGAATTAGATTTTCTTGTTAGAAAACTACAAGAATGTTAATTAATTCCATTAAATTTACTCTCAGTACAACAATTAGTTTCACAAAGTTCATTTCCCTCTAAAACAACACAAATACTATTGGCTGGATCGAATTTACAATATCCAACTTTTTTTATTTCATTATTAGGTATAAAATCTGGATTTTCTGTTACTACAGCTGCACAAACGTTACTATTAACATTTTTAAATTCTGTGCATTTTTAATTTATACTCACAATGACTACTCCACATTTATCTAGTGTTTCTTTCCATTAACATAATTATCCTGGTTTTGATATTAATTTGCATATCTTTTATGTAGGAGAACTTTGAATACATGATAAATTGTTCAAACTGCTATATAATGATTGATCATTATAAGAATCAGGTGTTTAAGAAGAATTTGAAGACGAATTTTAAGATTACAAGAGCTGGCATTCTAATTAATCCTGATTAAAGTAACATTAATCTTCTAATTATGCACAAGCAAATGCATTTAAACCTAATGTATCACATTTCATAATTTTTTTAACAGAGTTAATGCACCCCTTAGCGGCACTTTCAAATCTACAAGGTTCTAATTTAAATGAGATCATAGCACAACTCTGAGAATTTGAATATATTAATTCTTAACAAGACACATCTGAAATTTCTTTTTAACTGAAAATCTTAACACATTCATTTAAATGCCATCTACAAGCTGTCTATGGTTTAATTATACTAGCACAAAGTATTCTATTTAATCCTAATTATTTGTTTTCACAATCTAATGAATTTAATAATTAACCTTAATTTTATAATTAATCTACATTTTAACATTTTTGATATATTTTTTCATAATAACAACCTTCTTACAGGCTTTCTATTACTTGAGAACAGGCATTAGGATTGGCATGGCCTAAGCTTTCACAAGTTGTTTAGAATGGCAAAATTTGAATAAATCTGCATCCATTGATTGTCCATTAACATGTCTAATTATATCTTTTTATATTTAAACAACCTAGAAAATTTAGATAAGATGTATCACAAAAGTCATCTGGAGAACTTGGAACACATTGTTTCAAAATATTATCATATTTACAAGCTGCTTCTTTATTTGATATATTTTGACAAAAGAGTCCATTATATTTAAAATTCTTATTATTGTTAACATCACAAGTCAAAGATTAATTTACAAATACTCTTTCACATTACATACCATTCCATTAACAATATTAAAATTATGTTTTTATATTAGTACAAGCATCTTCATTTAATAACATATCACAATTAAATATCTTTAAATCTTCTTCTGATAAACTCTCACAAAAGCCTCTATAAAAAGTGCAATTATTATTTTTTATTAATAAACATGCTTATCTACTTAATCCTATTGTAGAACAAGATAGATTATTTAATTATGATGGAGTTAAATCTTAACAACTTTAAGTTTCAATATTATATGAACATATACCATCATAGTTTTCACATACAAAATAATTAACATCAGTTATTTAATTGCATTGATAATTTTTATTTTAAAATATTCTACAACCTTCAATAGTCCATTCACATTATAATTTATTTATTTTAGAAGATAAACAAGTTTGCTTATTTATAATATAATCACAAGAATCTAATTAATATATATCTATAAATTAACACTGATTATCTTTAAAAATACCTAAAATAAATATTTATGATTACAATTTTAATCCTTAGTGGTGATAGAAAGGCATCCACTTTTATTTAAGCCTTTTTGAGAGCATTTAATTTCTGAAAGTTGTTCTTCTAATAATGTTATACATTTATAATCATATTTTATTCCTCCATGAAAACCTAGTTTATTTTTTAATTTACATCTTAATTTTTATATTTTTGCACACATTTAAGGAGTTACAGGTTAATTATAATATGATTCACAGCTGGCCTCCTCAATGTTTTAGTCATAATTTTGGGTTTCATATTACTTACATTCTCCTTACCATATACAATCTTAATTAATAACATTAAGACATGAGAATTTAGAGAAATTAGGATTACATCCTAAAGTCATTAAATGTAAGTTTGTTGTTTACATACATTTATTTTAAAATAAACCTAAGCTATATTTTTAAAATTATACATCTAACTTCATTATTTTATTTATCTATTTATTGTGCAATGCAAGCTTTTCTGTTCAAATTGTTAATACATCCATAATCAGTTTAATAGAATTCAATGCATTTTGTTTCTAAATAATTATATTAACCTTGATTAAAGACTTAATTTACAAAATGAATCTAAGGTTTATTGAATGCATTATATAGGGTTAAATGGGTATAAGCTACAAATATTTCCAGCCTAGCAACAAGAAATTATTAAAACAATAATCAAAACATGTTCGCGCATAAAATCTATAAATATATTTTATTATAATTAGAAGAAAATATTTGACAATTTAAAAGTTTTAATTTCAAATTAAAATTTAAAGCTTTTTATTTAATATGCACATACAATAGCAAAATGAAAAAATCTATACTAATAATACTTTTTGTTAATTTTACAATTATGATTTAATTATTAAATTGAATATAATTATACTTGGTGAATGTATAAACATATTAAATTTCAAAATAATTTCACAATTTAAATTCTTTTTAAACTTTTTGAATAACTTAGAATATGTAATTTTATTTTATTTGAGATATCATAAAAGAAGAGCAATAGATATTCTCATAATTATTTAATTACTCTAAATTCCTGTTTTCTATTAATTCTTCTTTCCCTTAAATTGCAAATAATGACTTGATCGAATGCAAGATAAGTTATTAATAAGTAATATTTTAGAGTATAAATAATATTTATCAAAATAAAGTATTTGATATAGGTCTATTATGATAAAAATCAGTTATTCTTGGTTAGCCAAAAATATTATAAAATATTATTTTTCTCAATAATATTAAATAAGGAATATTAGAACTCATATCCAATATACAAAGATGTATGATTAAAATANTATTTTTGCACACATTTAAGGAGTTACAGGTTAATTATAATATGATTCACAGCTGGCCTCCTCAATGTTTTAGTCATAATTTTGGGTTTCATATTACTTACATTCTCCTTACCATATACAATCTTAATTAATAACATTAAGACATGAGAATTTAGAGAAATTAGGATTACATCCTAAAGTCATTAAATGTAAGTTTGTTGTTTACATACATTTATTTTAAAATAAACCTAAGCTATATTTTTAAAATTATACATCTAACTTCATTATTTTATTTATCTATTTATTGTGCAATGCAAGCTTTTCTGTTCAAATTGTTAATACATCCATAATCAGTTTAATAGAATTCAATGCATTTTGTTTCTAAATAATTATATTAACCTTGATTAAAGACTTAATTTACAAAATGAATCTAAGGTTTATTGAATGCATTATATAGGGTTAAATGGGTATAAGCTACAAATATTTCCAGCCTAGCAACAAGAAATTATTAAAACAATAATCAAAACATGTTCGCGCATAAAATCTATAAATATATTTTATTATAATTAGAAGAAAATATTTGACAATTTAAAAGTTTTAATTTCAAATTAAAATTTAAAGCTTTTTATTTAATATGCACATACAATAGCAAAATGAAAAAATCTATACTAATAATACTTTTTGTTAATTTTACAATTATGATTTAATTATTAAATTGAATATAATTATACTTGGTGAATGTATAAACATATTAAATTTCAAAATAATTTCACAATTTAAATTCTTTTTAAACTTTTTGAATAACTTAGAATATGTAATTTTATTTTATTTGAGATATCATAAAAGAAGAGCAATAGATATTCTCATAATTATTTAATTACTCTAAATTCCTGTTTTCTATTAATTCTTCTTTCCCTTAAATTGCAAATAATGACTTGATCGAATGCAAGATAAGTTATTAATAAGTAATATTTTAGAGTATAAATAATATTTATCAAAATAAAGTATTTGATATAGGTCTATTATGATAAAAATCAGTTATTCTTGGTTAGCCAAAAATATTATAAAATATTATTTTTCTCAATAATATTAAATAAGGAATATTAGAACTCATATCCAATATACAAAGATGTATGATTAAAATAGGGTGTATTTATATTAAAATTAAAAAATATGTTATTTTTTTAAATTCCAGGATCAATTATTTTGATTGTAAAAATGCAGACTGTATTATAATATTAGAGATAAGATCCAGGGTATTAAGATATAAATATTAAAGCCTAAAAAATAAAAAGATAATATGTATTAATAAATTATATAAATTAAAAATACTCTTTGCATAAAATATGTTAAAACAAATTTTGATAATTGTATTATCTATATAATACTGCTAATGCAACTGTAGTATTAATCAATATGATGCAATTGCTTGTATTTTATTAACAACTGATTCTAACTGTAATTTATAATTTAATGATAGGCATGTATGATGAATTTATGAATCAATGCCAGGAGATATAGAATCAAAAGTTAGGATGCTCTTATAATCTCAATCGGAATGCTTGTATTAATTAATTAACTGGGAGTGGGAATATTGAATAACGATGTAGAATATAATATATATATAGGTATATTTTAAAATGGATGCAGAGAAGTTAACATTTTCCATTTGAAAAATTTAGGTTGTGATAATTCATATTCAAAATATGCTTGTTTAAGTGTAATAAATAAAGATTGTTTTTGGAATGTTAATTATTGCGAAGATTCTTAAAAAATAATATTTTCTGATTATTCTAAAGAGGAAATATATCCTTTTTCTGTTACTCCATAATTCTGTGCTAAATATCAAAAAAATCCTTGTATTTGATTTAAATAATAAAGGTATGAATTCAGGACCTTAAGGAGATTATAAATGCGTTTCAATTAATTACATATAATTTAAAGAATTAAAATGTTCAACTTTGGGTTTGAATCAATTAGGATGTATATCAATTTAGACTGAATCAGAAATGTGTAATATTTTATAGATTATATTAGGTTTATTTCATAATAATTAATGTAAAAACATAGAACCTTCAGAAATAACAGAATGTACTTAAAAAGTAAACAAACTAGCATGTTTATCTATTATAAAACCTAATTTGTTCTGTTAATGGAAAGAAAATGAATGCATTACTTTTAAATTTGATTAAAAACTTGAATGCAATGAAATATATGATGTAAGCATTAATGTTTGTGCTGAATAAGAGGGTCTTTGTATGTTTGATTTCTTAAATTAAAGATGTAATCAAATAAATTAAAAATAATTGCAATAATTAAAATGTGATACTCCTGGATTAACAAAATCTGCATGTTTATCTATTAAAAACTAATACTGTACTTTTAATTAAGGTTTTTGTTAAACTTTATCAGAAGATGATCTAAGTAATTATCAATGTTAATCATAATTAAATTAAGCTGCTTGTATTAATATTAAAACAAAAGGTTAATTATGTTAATGGAATGGATAAAGTTGCTAAAATGTAGAGATAAATCAAGATCTAAATTGCAATCACTTCATTAAATTATAAGTGAATGGAAATGTTTGTTAAGCAATTGCTAAACCTCTTGAAATGTGTAAATATGATGAAATAACAAAAAATTGTGTTTAAAGCTCGCCAAATGATTATTGTACTACTCCATATTTAAATCTATATGGATGCGTAAGTATTTCAAGATAAAATTAAATTTGTCAATGGATAGATTCGACTTGT